>JAQGBY010005463.1:0-14613 GCA_034698785.1 Mycogona germanica | reverse complement strand
TAGCTCAGATACAACTGGTCGTTCGACCCCCGCCATAGGCCCCTCTATTGGGGGCTGCTTGTGGGTACAAATTGTAAGACTGAAAAGAAGTTGGGCACAGTCTTTAAGGGAACCCCCTTTAAGCGAATCCCTAAAGTAAATTTTAAAATCTTGCTTGTAAGATTGAGACAACTGGCGTTTCCAACACCTATATAAGAAAGCAATGACGAAGTTTCTCCTCTAGGAGGGTTTCCTTATAGATTTTCTAAGAAATTGTTTCGAGTCCTTTAACTAATTAATGCTTACAAAAAAAATTATTCGAGTTCAGGTGCATGCACTAAAAAAATACACCTACCGTCATTTAAAGAACGACTTTTTGTGCTTTTTCAATTAGTTTCTAATTGTGTCACATTTTAATTTTATTTCCAAAATAACTTTCAGCAAACAAATATAGTTTTTTAAAAAACTATCTCTATTTTTTACTTTACATTACCATAGAGCTCGTCTTACAAAAAGGATATGAAATAGAATTGCTTCATGTTTGCCAACCCAGCGTTTTGCCTTTTTCTAGATTGCTTCGATCATTAGCTTCACCTACACCGTTTGGGTGATGCTGGGTGGTCGTTCCTCTGACCTTTATTCACCCTTCTTCGAGACCGACGTCGATAACAGTAAGTTCCGCCGAATTCAAGTATCATTGCTCGGTTCCACAAAGAAATATTTTGTCGATTCAACTAGATAACCGCCTATAAAATTGTATTGCATTCCGATTCGTCGCAGCTCAGTTGATTGAGAGACAAGAGCAAGCCCCGGGTTCGAGTTCTGGCGCGCGGACTTTCGTTAATTCGATTCAGGAGAAGCAGTGAAAATGTGGCACCCTCGCTTACCTCTATCTAGTGCAATTCACTGCAGTTGAGTTTAAAAATAATTGTTCCCCCGAATATTTTAGAAAAGAGGTCGATCATATGGCATTATCCTACCAACCTTGGTTTAACTTTCCGATGCAATTAAATCCAAATTTTAGATCCTAATGGCGATCAAATTTTATTGCGCGGTTCGAACTAATTAATTTTGATGTAGGAAAGTTTAACAATTCAAAGGATGCACATTTGAGTGGCAATGTGGAGTAGGAATTGTCCACTAGATTTACTTTATAGTTGACTGATAGGAATTAGATAGGAATGGGCTCTGTTGGACTTGCACATCGATTATGAAAATGTTTAATTTGCTTGACTCTAAGAAAGTTATGTTCCGAGTTGTGTCGAAAGTCGAAACCGTGCACTAATCTTATTTTGAATTTCTCTTATTTTGAGAGAATTATCAGTATCTAGGTGACGGAATTAAAACACTGTTTCTGCTTCCAAGTGTGCATTGGCAACTTGACAACGAATATTAAAAATTGCTTTGTGATTTTTAGCTGCCCAGGGTGCTGGCATATTCGTCCTCGTCGTTTGCTCCTTGTTTTTCATCGTCGCAATACTTCTTTGGAGAGGAGCAACTCGTGTGAGTTTCTAGACTTGGTCGCTGCGATCTAACAAAACTATGACATTTCAAAATCAAATATTCTTTCTTCGCATAAATCAATTAACCAAAAAGAATATTTTTCTTGTTCATGAAGAATGTTCGTGGCCTACTGCTGCCATGGATGTGCATGATGACCTTCCTGGTGCTCTTTGGAACCGCTTTTGGGCTCTGGTTCCTGGCCCGCTACTACATTGACGTGAGTGATGCCCACTATTTATTTTTGGGCGCGTTTGCTAATGATACTTTGATAATTATTTTCACTTAATTTTATTTGTTAATGAGCTCTTTTCATTTTTGCAGCCAAGATCAGTCATTGCAGCAATTATGACATGGTTGTTCACGTCGCTGAATGTAAGTGCAGGTTCCATCGACCTTTACATGTCATAAAGGGGTAACATTTGTAGCGGTCAAAACATTCAGATACAAAATAGTAGATATGAAGCCGATAGTAGAAATTACAAATAGATAGGATCATTGCTTGGACTAAAATCGGGAGTCGGCAACAAGATCGTCGATAATCAACGTTTATATCTGATATTCAGGAAAAATTATGAAATTGTGGATTTGCGAAACACAAAGAAAAGCGTATGAACTCGCCTAATACTTTCGTCAGTTCGGGTAGTGACGAAAGTGTTAGGTGAGTTCATACGTTTGTCTTTTATGTTTCGCAAATCTACAATTTCTTAATTTTGATTTCACGAAACAGTCAATTAGGGCCTAAGCACCATGAGGGGTGCAGAGTGCCTGTAGTGCAGGGACTACAGTAATGGGAAATATATTTTAAAAAATGATTCTGTTTCAGATCTACTGTATGCTGTGTGTGGCGTCTCAATACCAGGTGCTCAAGTTCTACCAGTCACCTAATATCGTCGTGCTCTACCCCTAAGTGCATACATTGGTGAGTAATACCTGCTGGTAAATCCCTAATGTTGCGCCAAGATATGCCGTTTGAGACGATTCAAGAGATCATTAATTTTCCAGAGCAATTTGGACGCAGCGATGCCAATTGTCTGGTTATATGCGAAACCCGCGATAACTCTTAAAAGTCTGACGAAACTAAAAAGTCAATGAGTATGTTGCATTTTATCTTGGATATTTCACCGTTGTAAAACTGTGTATCCATTTATGCAGAGAGAAATGCTCCAGGTTTTCGTTGTCACTTCCTGAAGATACCTCACACGAAGCTCCGAATCTCTTGAGGGGAGGAATCTTGCAAACTTGTGCCTCCCGACTCGTGGCACACAATTTGTTGACTTTCTGTAAATATTTCGCAAATGTTACGTCACAAACTGTGCATTTGTTGCGATCATTTAACACTGACGATGCCGTCCCACACTACTGTCCCCATTATTTGCCAAACAAGATTGAGGCCAGACATAAAGCATAATATTCAATCGGCGCCCCGTTAATTGACAAAAGGACAGGTTTGCATTCGATAAATGACTTCCCAACACTGAATAAATTATGTGACTTATTCCAAGAGCTTGGGAACATTTAGTATTGGTTACCACGAATCTAAATAATTGCTTGCGGAAACCAATTTGGATACGAGAAATTAGTTTGAGGTACCTTGAACTAAGATTTTTTCATAATGCATAATTTGAGGTACAGTGCCTTGAAATCTAATTATTATGATAGCGACGTGCCTTTTATGATTAATTTAAAAAAAAAAGAAACAATCAGAGCAGGGGAAAGGTTGCACCTCTTCTCCTTTCGTCATTGGCAGCACTTGAGTTTTCAGGCATTCCATTTTCTGCATTCCATTGAGCCTTAATCTTCAGTGCCGTTTTTGTACTAGGCCAGCAATTTCTTACAATTTCTCTGAGCATCTTGATTCGGCAACTATAGTGTTCACCTGATTAATTTCATGCACTGCGAAAATGACCCGAATCAATTTTTTAATGCGGAGAAAGCGACTATGACGTAGATATTACATATTTTTTAACAAATCTCATTTTATAACTCCCCGTGGGAATACAATGCATAATTCCAGGGACAGAGCCCGATCTATGAGTTATCATTAATAGGCTGAATCTCTCTCAGTGTCTTTGTGCTCAATATGAAGTCGTCGGCAATGTTAGTGCAGCAATATTCATGAACAGGAAGTTTTGTATTTTACTTTGAATGTGCCTTTCTGTGCTCGATGACACTTATATAGTTTTTGTATATTATTCATTCGCTGTTGCAGTTTGTTTTTTTGCTACAGTGTATACATATGTTACAGAAAGACCATTTGTACAAGTACTGTATTTTTAGCTATTTACATTTTACACGATTTTTTACATTCCATTTTGCAACTATATTAATCATGAGGGCATTTTTTAAATAAAGGATTTTAAAATAGAAAATAAGGTTGCTATTTTTTTAATACAAATTGTCTTTTTTTGTCATACCACAAAATGCTTAGTTCTAAGCGTAATCGACTTATTTTGTAATAACCAAAACCCGGTTTAACTGAGAGTTTGAACAAATATATATAATATAACAAATATTCTTTTACAATTTCGATTAATTACAAAAATGACCCTCTTTTTCGTGAATTTTTTAGAGATCAAATTTGAATATTTTCTAGTAGTAAATAGTTTCAGAATGTCAGCTGAATTAACTGATGACGATGGACTCAAACAATATTTCTTTATTCAAACACACTAAAGAAATACGGATACTTGTTTGTGAAATATTAAGAATTTCGTAATTGTCATTGGCTTTAATATATCATGCACCGTCAATATCAGCCAATATATTTGAGTGACTCTCCCTCCTCAAAAGTGATCTATAGTTTCTCCCAAATTTGACATCAATAATACTTTAATTGACAAAAAGTACACAGCCGGTAAAATAAATTCTAGACAGAAAATTTGAATCTGCATATCATTTTACAGTTCCATCATACATAGAAATATAAAAGTTTTTCCTTAAGTGCATATTTTTTTTTAATTAACGAGTTGAACACTGAACGAGTTTGGAAATTTCAGTGGTTTCAGAAAAACATGCAGGGGAATGTTAGAATAATTTACCTCTTCACTATTATGCTGTCACGTGAATGACAAAAAGTTGATAAATAATTAAGACTTCCGGTATATTTTAATTAAAGGACCGGTAAACTGCACAGAAGTTGCATTCTAAGTTTTCCTTAAAAAGCTGAAAAACAAATACTGTGTTCTTATAAATGGGTTCAGCTTCTACGAAATAATCAGTGGAGCAATACAAGATTCGATTGAGTTGGCCACACCTGTACAACCAAAATCAACTGAGCTATTTTTTCTTCTCACAATTAGGTTTTTCAAACAGCTTCTGCCAATATTTTATTAACCTGATAGAAATGTTGTCATTACTGTTTAAAATGGGCATCTCAATCCAGACGATATGCTAAAACGTTTCTATTGTTTCGCCTGATACTTTTCAATACCTCACAAGTGAAATCGAAAATATAAATGCTAAAATAATCTGTTGCCTTCCACATTTGCATGATAAAATAAATCATTATGCTAAAATAAAAATAGCTGATCACAATTTATTTTGACATAATGAAGTAATCACAAAAAAGTACTGAAAAATGATGAAGACGATCAGGTCTTTTGAAAATAATTGCACTACTCTCCCCATTCTTTTTATAAATAAAATGCAGTTTTTCAGATCTCATGAGAAACCTTAAGTCACATTTGAGCAATAATAAACGAAAGAGGGTATTAAAATTTCCTATCTCGGCATTAATCGAAATGGAGTTCGTGTTTGAGGTTGCATTCCTCGTGTTTTAATTTTAATTTGCTTGAATTGTATCCCAGTATCATAAACATATGCAGCTAATTCGATTATAATTCAGAAAATAAAGTCGAATCGACCTGACGTCACTTAAATTTTGCAATCACAATCTTTTTTCAAATTAACATAAGTGATAAGCAAAAATTAATTTGGAAAAGCATATCAGACTTGCCTGAGTATGCTAGCCAATAACTCTCGAGAACTTGTAACAATAAATACTACAATGAGAAATAGATATCCATCACAAAAAAAAATATATTATGCATTGCTTGACTAACAAGAAATAATCATAAAAATAAATTCAGAATATTATGCTGCCTGTGTTGTCACTATCTGAAGCAGTTGTTTTCCAGTGTCACTACACAAGGCATTACATGGCTTTCACTGTGGAGGCTTATATCGTTTCTCCGTAGTTGTTTGGAAATCCTAGTGAAGCAATATTTAACATAAAACATTTCTAACAAAATTTCAAAAACAAACGTCAACATAATACATGGGTAAAACTTGTTCAATTTCAGCACTCGCATAAATTTAGGGCCTATACCCTTTGGATTTCAAACAGCTTCACATCGGTGTCATACCAAACAGGTGGATCAACATTTCTATTAAAAAAATCGGAAAAATGAAACAAGAATGAAACAATCGTTCGTCCAACTCATATTTAACATACTCCACAATTTTTCAAAATCTTGATAAAAAATATCCTTTTTAATAAACTGATATTTTAATCAAAGATTTGTTTATTAAACTAAATAAGACTAACCTTAAATAGATAATTCCCCACATATATGTACGAAACCACATTGTGGTGCCACTATTTGCCTGGTATTTTCGGATAAGAATCGGATGTGGTACTGGCAAAAGTCCAACCAGTGTGCCATGTTGAAGAAATTTAAGAATCTCACTCTCATCAGTGAGACCTCTGTAACAAAAACAAATGAAAACATTTTTAGAAGAGTAGAACTAGTGGAACACATTTTAATGCTATCCACCTCATGCTGACCAATTTTCAGTTCTTATATCTGTTAAATCCGTTGAAGCTTGAAATGTTTCACAAATAACAGTTCATATATTTTTATTATTGCTGCCTCGACATCTTGTCGACGATCTCCCCGTATTTGGTCTCCAAAGTTACGACGAGCGAAATGAAACGAGGAATGTAGAATTAAGAATTTCTGATTGAAAACATTCATTTTTAGTTTCAATTTTTCTTATCTGATTTTATACGTACTTGTCTATGCATATCTTTTCCACTTGGGGAACCAAGACTTGTAGCAAACGCATGATTGTCTGTAATGGTAACTTCTGTTTCCAGGAGAGGACCCAATCGGTTGTCGGTGCCCACTGGGAGACTGTTCTGCTTACTTCAGGTCTTGATACCAATGTTTCAGCCTTTGAAGATTCTGAACTAGTCGACTTTTGTGACAGTGTTGGACTTGCAGGTTGTGTTGTCTTGAAAAGAAAACATTACACGCAAAATATATAAACCACAATACCTGATAACTGAAGTGATATTTTGAATAACTATGAAAAACATAAGTTTTGCGAAAAAAGGTGTCTGTAAGCTAGCTGCTAGGACTTACTGTGTTAGAACGTTGGCCGCTACATTCATCAGTAGGCAGCACATATACAGGAGCCTCTACTGGACTACTATCCAAGGAACAGGCACCAGGTTCTTGAATATCCTTTTCAGAAGCTTCATCTGGCTCTTCCTCCATTATATTTTTTTCATGTCCTGTCAACTCCTGGAGTATCTGCACCGAAGGGTGTGCAGATTCCTTTTCGGTCATCTTTTCAATACCTACAACAGTAATTAGTCATGAATGTCTTGTGTCCAATTCCATGTAGTCACTAAGACTAGTTTCAAAGTATAAGTTGACCTGGTGTGGCAGCCAGTGTTGCATTTAGGGTGCCAGGCTCAGCAGGTTGAGCTGGTCTTGATCCTTCCATACTTGGTGGTTCGCGGCTTTCGGTGGAGTTAGTGCGAGTCAGTTGCTTTTTGCCTCTCTTGCTGAGAGACTTTTGGATGGTGCCATAATCTGTTGGTAGATTTGCTAGCTGATGGAAAACATTCCTCTTTCGAATGATGGTGTACACGAGGTTTGCATTTCCTGTTACGGGTAAATCAAATTACGCATTAGCAATTATGAATGTGTAAAATAAACGTGGGAGATTAGTTATCTTGCAATAAACTTTTGACAGAAGAACAACTCACCATCGAACTGATACTGAATGATATTATTGAAAACTTCTAATAAAAAGAATACCAAATGGTGATTCGTTGGACTTGAAAATAGGAACCAAGGTGTGCTAAATGCCTAAAAATGTTAAGAGAAACGATTACATTATATTATAAATCATAATTAACTAGCAAATCTCATCATGTCAAATGCAAATTCAGAGATTGAAATACATATACCTCCAATAGGTGTAACAATTTGGTGCTGGCAACCATTGATAGTGTCTTCAAATATGGTGAAACTAGAAGAAAAAATAATGAATCTGATCAATGAAGGTAATAAATGGAAAGTATATTAAATATATTTTCTCTAAACATTAGCAACACTCTCAGAATAAGTTATTCAATACAGCAAAATATTTACCATTCACAATAATTGTCAACAGGCAATCGAAAAGAGGCTGCAGTCGCTGGTGGCCTGTTGTGATTATCTTGTGGAAAACTATGATCAACAAGTCGGCATGTGTGCCGCTAAATACAGGAATGTCCATTGGAATGCTTGCAGTGTATGGTTTGTTTAGACGAACACCAAAGTTTCTTTCACCGCTTAGAAGCAGCAAAATAAAAACACCGATGTGCATTAGCCCAACACGAGCTAGAATTTTAAATATTCATCCATTAGAAAGTATCATTGTCGGCAGAATATTTTTAATCTTATTCTGTTTGACGCAAGTAAAATGAAATGCTACACATGCTCAAAATATATTTAAATTTACAAAATAATTCAATTTTAAATATATGAGATTATTTAAGGTTTTTAAACAAGAAATATAATTGATGCTTACATTGATCAGCCCTTGAATCATTAAGATGGAACAAAATTGGAACCAATATTGCCAAGACTTCGCTGCTTTTAAGCACATAGAACAAAAATTTCTGGAAGGAAAATAGTAATTAGCCAGTAGCTTAGTTGAAAAATTGTCTAAAGAGCAAGGTTAGATATACTACCTTATTGTAATCACACAATTTCCAAAAGAAAACCAACAGCTCTTGGTGGAATTGGATCTTCTTGGACGAGTTGGGCAAGTATGTTTGGATCAACGGATTGTTAAGAAGTTTGGTGAAACCTCTGAGAATGAAGTGAAAGTCCTCCTCCCGATGGATTCGTGATAAATAGTTAATAAATAGGTTGTCTGGAAGAATTGACTGAAACAAAATAGTTGAATCAACTTTACTAAATGCTACCTTTTCCAGGGATTGCAAATTTTTTAAAGCCAAGTTAGCCAACCCAACTTGCAATATGGCAATATACGTAGAAATTAATGAATATACAGAAATTAATGTTACCTCATTTTCAGCAGCATCCCTAGCATCTCTGTTTATGTCATGATCTAGTGTTACAATTAATATCTGCAGTGCCACCTCTACCAGAGATTCCTGTGTGTCTGTAAACAGCAGATGGTTGTATGGCAGTCCATAGCCAACAGGATCATAGGCACAAACCGTGTTTAACAATGACGTGAAGAGAGGTAAGGCGTGACGGTTATCAGATGACGTGAAGTAGTGAACCCAACGATTTGGTTGCAGGTGGGCCTCTCCTGTGAGCAAAGATTGCATCAAAAGAATATGAAGTTATTTGTTCTAGAATACACCACAAATTACTTTTAATCGAGACATACACAACCGAAAATGACTAACCCAAAGGTGGCAAGTACATGGTCTGACTGTAACACGTCAACAGCAATTTCAAAATCTCTGTGCGGTTTTGGTCATGTTGGGGATGGTGCTGTGGTGAATGAGAAAAGCCAACTCCAGCTTCCCAAATATATTCGCAGCTGTCGATTGATTGGAGATCCTCGGGGTTGTCCTTTTAAAAAAGCAGACCAGCCATTGACACACCATTTGTAAATAAGTATTTATAATATTAAAGATTTGCCAACTGTTGAAAAAACTTACTGGTCCCGCTTTTTTGTTCGGTGCAACAGTAAAATCAGGACAGAATAGCAGATCCTAAAATTAAAAACCACACCAAATTATTCAAATAAAATGAAGTGTGTTTGCAAATCGAATCGCTGGAACCAGGACGCTCCTGGCATTAATAAAATATTTGAAATTATTGTCATGCTCAAAAATCAACCAAGCCAAGAAATATTCTATGGATTAGTAATAATTTAAAAGAAATGAGAAAATATGGAACTTTAAACAACATGAACGAAATCTGAAACTTACACATAATGCATTTATCAGAGATTGTGCCAATGGCAAGCCTTCAGCCTTCGAATGGAGAAAAAAAAAAGAATTTGTTGTAACAATACAAATTGGTAATTTTAAACAATAACATTTATGTTTGAATGAACGACTCGTCGTAGCCCAGTTGGTATTACGACTGACTGTGACTCGGCGGTCCCGGGTTCGATTCCCGGCGCGGGATCTCAATTATTCGACCCCGATGTACTAGTGAAAATGTGCTCCTCACATAGTGCCTACGCACCAAGAGGGGTACAGAAAATCCTGTTGTGATGATATACACTACAGTGAATTGAAAAGTAATTGTCTTACTTCACTGTCTTCTTCATTTGACTGCTCTGGTAGACTTGACCAGAAAAAGCCACGCCAGTCTGGTTCCTCGAATATGTATGGCATGATTCGGATTAGTAAGCGCACACAGTTCAAAACTGTAAACACAATAGATGATATTATTAGACAGACAAAATAGCACGTAAACTATTCAATATATTCTAATTTCATTTCAAGATATTCTCACCAATATGCTGCTCCTTTTGCAGTGTGCATGACATTTCTGCTGCCCTGACCAGCTTTTCGACTGCCTTGTAGCATAACGTCGCTAGATTGGATGGAGATTCTTCACGAAGGGCCCGTATTTCTGTGGCCGGTATGAGAGTGAACACATCTTGAACACTCTGCACACTCTCTGACCAGAACTGATCCCAGAAGGCTTCATCAGCAACATCCACAGGCTAGAAGAGAATATACCAAAAAAAAATACATGTACTTTCTAGATACATCACTGGGCAGTGCATGACTACATGACAAGTTTCTAGGAATCACGCGACACTTGCTTCAATCAAATGAACATTATTTGACATTTGATATTTCAATATCCAACAATTTTTTTATATATTCCAATCAACCGTACTACAAGCGTTACGTCCCCCCTCATGCTGCTTAGGCACTGTGCGAGGGGGAACGACCAGTACCCCGGGATCGAAATTTTCGAGAGCCCGCGCCGGGAATCGAACCCGGGACCGCCGAGCCACAGTCAGTCGCTAAACCAACTGGGCTACGACGAGTCGTACAATTATGAGCCAATGACCCAATTATGAAGCCAATTATAAAACAGTGACCAAACTGCTAATCATGTAAAAATTATCCAGGTGAATGTGCTTGGATAGAATTTTGCGCCATGTGATAAAACAATTCTTATTTTAATTTTTTTATACTTTTCGCCATTAATCGCCATCGCTACAAGTCGCCATTGATTATTAGCATTAACGACCTGATCAGTAAATCGATGCAGTGTGTTCGATGCATGACTTAACAGGTTTTCATATTCAATAAAAATGGGGGTTGTGCCCGGGACAGACCGGACGAAAAAGACGCACGAAAGTTGGCGATAACTCTTCTAATATAATAATAGTACAATAAACTATATATTATTTAAAATGAACAGGTTTCCAGGTTTTCATATTGTTTGCTTTATGTTTGCATGAATTTGTGCGCTTGTGTAATTTTGAATTGATGTGCTGTGCCAAGCAAAACCTATGAAGAGGAAAACGTTGAAGTAATGTCCTATACGTCAAGGTTAACCTGTATTGGCAACATTAGATTTTTTTCAGATCATGTTGATTTACGAAGCCGGTTTCAAAAGTAAGAGCTGTGTGGTTAAATAAAAAAGAAAGAAATGAGAGAAACAAAATGTAATAGTATTTGTGGTTCAAAACACATAATGCCAATGTCGTTTATCTACATAGTCGCCATTATTGTCAAAACACTTTTTTTAAATAAAAATTCACTGAAGTGAACAGGAGTTTTTTTTACATTTTCACCAGTATCCCGGGATCGAACAATCGAGAGCCCGCGCCGGGAATCGAACCTGGGACTGCCGATTTTTATTATTATTTTTATATCGTGGGAAAAGCTATTTTAACCCCTTTTCGTAAAATTTCGCTGTCCGAGTGTTCAGCCAGTTTACCACTGTCATTTTCCACGTCTCGCTTTCTTTCAATCGTTGAGGCGCAAGCCGCCTCTTGAGGGCTAGGAAGACGTGATAATAATCACTTGATGAGATGTCTCGACTGTCTCGAAGGTTCCAGTCAATTTACCGTTACTTTTGAAGACCGCCTCGTATATTCAAATTTATTTGAGCCTCCGATTGGTGAAATGTTGAAACATATTAACTTTTGCACCTAAACTTTGCAGAATAACAACCTATTTAAGCAGCAAATAATTCGCCATCTTGAAACGAAATGGATTGAAAAGATGAATAAATGAAAATTGAAATAATTTATAATATGGAGTCGTCCTATATTTCTCATGACAGTTATACATTAGGCATCTTTGCTTAAAAAGAAGAATTCATTGACGACCGGAATTACGGAACCAAATGCATCTACAATCATGTACTTTTAAAAATACCTATTGTGATAACAGATTTTTAGTGATATTCTGAATTGCGCAATCTGAGTTCGCTTTGTAAGCGAAAAGAGAATGTGAATTTTCAAATTAAATATTCCGCCGAATTCATTATTCTGGTATTTTATTTAATGTATCGCCTGCAATCAAAAGCGGCAGAAGCTGTCGTGTATTATTTATTGCATTGTTCATTACGGGTACATTGTCTCGCGGAATGAACAAAAAATGCATTGTGTTAGCCTTAATTGTCTTCTGCAGACCAAAAAGTAGAGCAAACTATCAGAAATGCCAACTGCGAACCACATTCACCTCTTGGAAAATAAATACATGGCATGCAACTAAATCGCTCGAGGAGGAGGTGGGAAATATAATCATAAGATTAAGTGCATCCAGTTGCGGTGCGTATACTGTGTTGATGGTGGCGTACCAGTTCCGCAAATGAGATTAATTTTTCACCGTCTATTGGTTCTATTTGGTTTCCATAATTGTTTCATCGAAATATGAATTTTTTTTAATCGTTGTCAAATTTTCCTGGTCGTACCGAAAAGATTACCTTCCCCATCTCCCAGGATTGCAAAATAATTGTTTTCATTTTGAGTTCTATAGTAATGCCTTCTATTGATTTGCGAGATCGTCCATTAGGAGGCGCTAGTAGCGATGTAACCAATCCCCTTGATAACCAACGGCGACGCTACACGGCGCCCCCTAACGGAATATTCCGTGAAACAGAGTAGCGTGCAGAAAAGCTTATACAAGAGTTCGCGCTACAACCTTTCAATTTTTAATTGAATTTAGCAGTCGGCCCCCAATATCACATATGCTGGTTCAATTTTATCGAGACATACAAGAACAAACATTTTCTAATTGTTTCAGTGATGTAATTGATAGAAATATTGATCGTGCAATTGTGGAACGAAATTTTGCTTCCCCAGGCAATTGGTTTGTCTTTCTCCTGTCATATGATCATGTGGTTATATGAAAACGTTGAGTGAAGAAAGGAAAAAGATTTTTTTTATTCCAGTGGCTTCAGGTTTAGTTTCATAGAGCTGACACGAATTTCGGTACTTGTTGTCGTTAGTACGACTCGTCGTTAGTACGACTCGTCGTAGCCCAGTCGGTATATTGACTGACTGTGGCTCGGTGGTCCCGGGTTCGATTCCCGGCGCGGGCTCTCGATAATTTCGATCTCGTGGACGTACCCCTCGCATATTGCCTAAGCATCATGAGGGGTACGCTTGTAGTACGGGTGACTACAGTTGATTGGAGGGGGAAAAACATTAACAAACATGAAACATCTGTTTCCTGTTGTGGGAAAATGTCTATGCGATACGAGCAGCGAAAAACGAGGGTAAATGGAAAAATTTGCCTCACCTGGGTTTTAGTGGTCAACTGCACCACCGCCTTTCGGAAGTTGAGTTTGGTTTCTGAGTTTCCCATCTTGTCTATCTACATGGACAGATGAATTTCGGTTTTCAGTATTCCATGCGCTAAAATCCTAGAGATTTTGGTAAAGCGCACTTGACGGATTTTTGCGAGGCAATTTACAAATGGCGATCACAAGTGTCTATATTTTTTATAGCTTTTCCAGTACATCACTCTATGCTCGTCTAACTGGGACCAAATGGGGGTGACCGACAAATTCATGGATCTAATATTATGAAATATTCATTTTATATACATACAAAATCGACCGAATATATAAAAATATATATTAAAAAATTGTTTCATCATCTTAATTTTCAATGATATCTATAAGTTTAGTGGAAGCAATTTTCTTTTGAGAAAATTTCGAATCCCCCTCGTTCATCTTTCCCTCTCGTTCAAAGGACTACCAACTGCAACAGCGCGAACGTGACGTCATCAGAAACTGCACGAGTGCCGTAGTATGAACACCATCTACCAAACATGGCCATCAAACCATTCCAAGTGTTGGCGAACTAAGGAGGTGAAGTGTTTCGCTAAAGCTGTCGCTTCACAACGATTGGGGCGTTCAAAACAGTAGTTTTGCAGAAGGGGAAGAGGGGCCTCAGGGCCCCTCTAATTATTTTTGTCCCCATTTGTGCCTATGTTTCTGGGGCTTCACTCCTAGAGTCCTTAGTGCATAGTCGGCCACAAAGCAAAGTGGTACTGGTTCCAAATGAGAGGTTCGCAATCTGCGCATTTATCTGTCAACGTTGAGCGAGTGGATGCAGTTTGGAATCGCTTTACTATGTGTTCACTTTTGTGCGTTGGGTTCGACACAATCGCGAATCTCGTATTCTGTAGAGTGAGATTCTCTGCAAATTTAAACGAAATCTTGAAGCTATTTAAATTAAATCACTGCAATTTTTTGATTTTTTTGGCAAGATTAATTGGGTAAGTGTTCAAATATGGTCACTAAATAAACCAATAATATTGCAAATCCCCAATTGTTTTAGTTTGCGTTTGATTGACCCCCATCTTTATGTCTGCGTTCGGCCAACGATACGTTTACACATACTAAAGCACAAATGGAACCACTCACACCATTTAGGCTC
>JAQGBY010005462.1:0-14613 GCA_034698785.1 Mycogona germanica | reverse complement strand
ATTGGGTTATGCGTCCAGCATTCCACTCATCTACCATCAAATTCGAACATTTTTGGCGTTTTCTTAACTATTTCTTGAATGAAGGTATATATATAAATAAATAATCATTGCTATACGTTGCTCGTAGGATGCGTGAGGGACGTTTCGGACACCCTCGTCAATGCCATGAATTGGAATGCCATAGAAGCGTCTGGAAACGTTTGGCGGGAAATCCCATCTGATGACATTGAAGGCATCAACCATGAACCTCGAGGCTTCAGCGGCCCCTGGACATGTCACATTAATTGGTGGGATTCTTCTACAAGTTTTAGCCGCCCCAAAGTCTCAGTGCTACCAGATTGCCCACGGGGGCCACTGTCGGCATCAAACCATTCATTATGCATAAATTCTTAAAAATTATAGTCAAACTTAAATCATAGCCCATCGTAACCTTCCTAAGAGTCACGCATAACCGAGAACTTCCAAGAGATAAATGATTCTGAAAAATTATCTCGAAGACGTGAACTCGGAATGACTGATTTCGAAAAAAGATATGAGCACAATTTTTATACATGTACGCACCGACTCCATTTGAATAATCCTTCTCTCCTTGACCTTCGCCCCTCTTCCCCGCCAATGAGAACAAATACCACCTGGGGCTCACCGTCAACATGACTGAGGTCGAATCGGAGATTGGTGAATTGGTTGTTACTTCCCACTAAAATATCTTCAACGACTAGTTGTCCGTGGCTCCGTGTCTGGGATCCGAGACATCAAAAATTTAAATGTGCATGTACCGTCCTTGCTCTCCCGCCGTCATTCAACCCAGAGGTGCTAGCTACTCGTAGTCACCATACGGAATCGCTGATTTTGTTATTTACTGTCAACGCTATCCACTAGTGTCGTAAAAACTCGTCACCATATCAGAGGAATATGGAGATTAGCTAACGATTATCTATATTTGTAAGCACTTATTGGTGCTGGATGGCGCTGCTGTATAGTCATACAGCGACTGAATCAAATACTGAACTGGAAACCATTGGGAGTGACGGAAACTTTTTTCATGGTCAGTAAGTAGTACGGTTTAGAAAGGTGGGAGGTTCTCAGATGTCATCATCAGACTTATCGTACAGTATACAGGTACTGCACTTGTAATAGCGTTTTTGGCGTTTTCATTTTCCAATAATTTCAATTTGAAATCACTATAATCGTAACAAATATAATATCAAAATGACCGGAATTTGATTACGATACATACATCTCACATGAAGATACTGCATATAAATAATTTGTTTCAATGTTATTTGTTTGGAATTTATATGGAATCACTGTGTTATTTAGTTGGAATTTATTTATATTTTGGATAAGTTTTTTTACGAAATATTGCACGGCATATGGAAGTATCATAATGACGGTACACATTCTGTTGTTACCGGTGGTCACAGGTGGATGTTTTATTCTCTAACAAAGGAGGCGATGTCGGGACGAGCGCCTATGTCCGTCGCATATGCAAATTTCGAGAAGCATGGTCGTGTCATCCTCTCATCTATATAGTTCTCCTTGTAATTTACATCTGATTTGCATAATGGGCGGACCGTGCATATGTCAAATGTTTGATGGAACGGGCTAACGTTCGGAAAATAAATTAATTCTTCTACGAAGCGAGAACGATGTTGGGAGGGTGGCAGGTGTGATGGATGTCAGAGGTGGCTTGATATCGGTGAAGGAATTTTGTCAGTTTTGATCAAGCGTACCTGAATACCAAGAGCAGTATATCGCACAATATGTTTCCATACTGAGTTAAAATTCAAAATTCATAATCGAGAACAACGCAAAATCGTTTTCAAAAAATGTTATATTATTAGTAAATTTAGCTATCTTTTAAAATTGCATTTCAGTAAGTGCAGTTCTGTTTTTTATTTCAACTATAGCGCAACTGGAGCTCCTGCATCCATACTCGGTGCTTCAGCGCTATGCAAGGGAACATAATTACCAGTATCCTTGGATAGAATACACAAAAGCCAGGAATCAAGTCCAGGAACATCACACCACAAGTCTGCCTTTCAAAACAACAGAGGAAGCAATGTGGATCGTACGATAAGATTACAGTAGCAATCAAAATGAAAGTGCATTTTGAAAAAAATATCTAAATATTTTTTTTAATTCACTGCAGGATCACTTTAGATATCACTACAGGATTTTCTGCACCCCTCTTGGTGCTATGTGAGGCAGCACATTTTCACCAGTACCCCGGGATTGAATAATCGAGAACCCACGCCGGGAATCGACCATGGGACCGCCGAGCCACAGTCAATTTTACAGTAATGGTCATTCTATTAGCAGCGGTTTATCGACCGATTACACAAACTATTAACTGGAGCACGGAAGGTGAGATATTCTGGTCCCCGCGCCTATTAGAACGGAAATCATGTTATTCAACCTATTTTGATATTAGTATAAGAATTGTTTGAATCCAATTAGTTACAAATATTGTTTCAAAATCTGCATAAAAAAATTATTTCATGGTGAAAATGTTTTATCGTTTGCACGTTCCAGCTTTCACAAACAACAACTTCATCAACATCTTTTAAACCTTTCAAACTTACTTCAACAGAACCCAGCTTTACTGACTAACAAGATGAACTCGTGATTGTCTTCAAACAGTATTACACCGTACGCTTGTACTGCAATAACAGTGTGGGGGTGGCAACGTCGGCGGCTAATGCGAGGGCTAAAAGAGGTGGTTACGTCATTTTTCAACTGTCATGCAAGTCAGTCGAAAATTTCACGTTGGCCTACAAAAACGCGCCCAGCTAACAGTCTAGACAGTCAAAATTCCTAAACTAGACAGTTAGACAGGTACAACAATCGCCAACGGTAAAAATGGCAGCCAGATTAAGCAGCCAATCAGCGTGGCCACGTACAATTTTTTTCTCTCTTCTTTTCTCTCGCCAATTATAAAACCAACGACCAACTGACTTTATCGGAGATACAATCCTCCTGTGTATATACACAGAATGAGTACTAAAAAAACCCCAATTCATATTTAAAATATGAAAACATTTGTGAAATGGAATGAAATTTAGCATACATGTTGGCAAGACCTTTCTTTTTGAGTGCTTTTGAAAGTTTAAGGGACGTCATCATTCAAAATTCTTGAGGATCAACATGTATGCTAAATTTCATTCCATTTCACAAATGTTTTCATATTTTAAATTTAATTTCGGTGTTTTTTAGTACTCATCCTGTATTATCGGCGCTTTATTTGCCAGAATTTGGCGTATGTCGACTGCCTTTTTACTAAAATCTCATTCGGTGCTTGACTGACAAACTTAACAAAATTAAAACCCGATTCAAGGAATCCAAAAATATATTTTGACACCTTGTAATGATGCTAAACTGGAATAAGATTTTCTTTCAATACCTAAAAAATAATTTATTAGACTTGGAATAAAACGATATAAATGAATATCGAAATCGAAATGATCTATTCTAAGATGCAATCTGAAAAGATGGCTAAATTTCCCTATAACGTAGTGATTTTTGAGAACGACAATGTTGTTGATGGCCACGAAAGAATGTTCTCGCTCACGAAAACACTACTACCATGTTGCGTTCCGGCTAGGTAGGAAAATATTTTTCAGAAATATGCTATCATAATTACACTTCGCCCACTGATAGGATAATCCATTTAGATTCGTAATGTAATCGTAGTTTTGACATTTCATAAAATTAATTACAAAAAATTGATCATACCTCAGAAGGCAAGTTATTGGCCATGGACAGATGGGCAGCAGGCGCCTGCTGGCCAGTCAGTTATTCTCAGTCGCTCGCGGATCCCACGTTTGGAGGAGAAAAAAAGAGTTGGCTGAAGCTTGATTTATGAAACGCAACCTCTCTATGTCCGCCGAACTCGCACAACCGAGAGAAATTAGCTTTTACCGAAAACAATTTCTAGACGCAACGATTCATCTTTCGGATGCAGACACGCTCTTCGGTCGCCAGAAAGCGAATGTCGTCTACTAACGACCTTTAGCACAAAAAGGTGTTCAAGAACACAAAAAGGCATTAGTCGGAATAAAAATTCCCTCGCATTCATTAATATGTAAAAAGATAGAGAGGCTGGCAATGATGTTGTGTCCTAAGGTTTTTCACTTCACAAAAGATGAAAATTTGACAATGTCTTGGCAAAATTGTAGCGTTTCATAATTCGTAATTCGACAAAACAGGCCAAATAAACGGTCATCTCAAATCAAAATAAAGATTAGGTTTTGAATGTAAACGCTCGTACTAGAGACGAGATTGCGAAAATCAGTTCAATCACGATGAGTCTGACAGATCATCGCCGCCAGCAACATAATGCAATAACAAAGCAATTTCTCAACTTCGGCATTGATCATTTCGCAATTTTTAAATGCTCTATAATTAAGAGGATACATTTATCAGTCTGGTGACTTGAGTTGGGATCTGGATATACAGTAATTTCAATTGCTGACGTGCGTTCCGATACAATAACAGCCTAAACGCGCTTGGAAAGGTGAGTCCAATGAAGCGGGCGAACGAAATTAAATTGGCGTTGCGTTTTGAAACTACGAACTTTGAAACACGTAGGTCACGTAGCCCCCCTACGTTTCGTTATTTGGCAGGTGACGAAAGGCACCCATTTCTGCCCCTTATGGAGCCTTATCGATCAAATCCTAATCTGCCGCCAGAAGTGCTGGGAATAAGAGTATAAATGATCAGTGATCTACTAATACCCCAACGAATCAACCAAATTTTGTCTCAGAAGCGCCACCAGAGGGCACCAACAATTGTAAAGTATTGAGGAAGGCAGAAGGAAAAAAAGAAACATCACTCCATCACTTTGGAGCCGTTCGAACCACAATACACTCGCCATTATTGATGGGATAACATGCACAATAATCTTTCTATCGCCAGCACAGCCGCAATATAAAAGTGGTCTGACAGCAGACAGACCGCCTGGAAGGCAAACTCCTAGACGGATTTTCGATCTCGTCTTCATTACAACAACAACTAAAGCCGCTGCAACAATAAACAATATTGGGGACACAACCGTAACTTGGAACAGGAATAGGAATGCAGACGCCCCGAGTGAAAGACCGAAACGCAATTGAAGGGATGAAAGGCAGAATGGTGTTTTTCGATTTTCGAGTAAAGTGCACAAATGCAATCTTGGCATGTCAAACTGTGGAGAGAAAAGAATGTCACGGAAGTCAAAGTTTTTATATAACACCGACTGAGGATGGCAAAGTTAGACAAGTAAACGAAATTGTATTACAGGTCCAGTAAAACCACTTTTTCCTCAATTTGAGAAAGAAAAAACGACTTACACAACTCTGGCTTTCACTCCTTCAATTGTTCATGGGAGATCAGGTTGAATTTGTAGTCTATCACAGGAAATACTGGGAATTTCGCTTGCCCAATAGTGAGTCCATTAATATAGCTTAAAAAAAGCTAAAATTTTATTGCCCACGTCAGCGTTGCGAGATCTCGCTGTGAGCAGGTCGCTTAACCCACACATCAGACGCGGTTAATACGCCGTAAACACAGCGTGTACCGTTTTGTTTTCTCGTTCCATCACTTCCAGCACTGTAGAAGGGCCTACGTCAGGAACATACAGTAACATCCATCCAATCCAGAATTTCAAATTGTGCGTCTAGGATCGAAATCGGTTCAGGTGGAGAGTAATGAAAAAATTAAAGTTCATTCGGTTACACTTCTGGCCTGATGAGCGGTGGGCTGTGAAGATGAAATTGAATCCTGAGAGCATCTCTCACCAGGTGGACAAACTGGGCTAACAGCATCCCCTCCCACGCACACTCACAAGGATCGGGTGACTGAGTAGGGGTTAATACCGCATCCGAACTTTCGCTGCCAAACAAGTGGGCTGAAATATGGCTGAGGGCGAATTGGAGCGCGTCGAAGCGACAATAGCACAGGTTGGCCCAGAGACTGCGTAAGAAGCTTAAAAGACAGCGAAAGACAATGGATGAACTTAAGCCGCATTATCCGATCGCTTGGTGCGAGCGATGGGATGTGCACTTTCCTATGAAAGCAGCATTTTCTATTTTTGACGCTAGTGGCGACAACGGCAAACTTTTGCAACTTCGTGTCAGCCAAAATCGCACCTTGAGACATTATATGGGAACACTGATGCGATTATTAATTTTTTTTCTTATCTCAATCTGTGCTTAATACGCACTCTGTGCTTAATACCCCACACACAACCTGACGAGCGCACGTTTGCGAAATATCGACTACCACCAACTCCACCATTGTTTATTGCAGGACGTTTGTTTTCTTTCATAAAATCCGGAAATCAGAGGACACATAAGCAAAACGAAATGATCTATTTCGCTGCAACGGTGATTCTATTAAATCGCGACAGCATGTTCAACAAGATTTGACAATCATGAAAATTATGACCTCACCACACACTTCGCACGATGGCACTTAACTTATCTCTAAGCGTGACTCAACATGCCTGCGATATTCCGCATGCAGTACATTCAAAACACAAACTCTTTATCCCAAAACCAATCAATATGGCAGATAGTCACTCTCAAGACCACATGAGGACGATACAAGGAGCAACGGTGATTGGAAAACGTCTACTCACGAGTATAAAAACCAGAACAAACATCAGATATTGTTCCGCGAAAGTGAAGCGCAATTCCATCGTGAAGATCTTCGAGCAAATACAGACAAAAAGAACAATACTGTCTGACGGACGGATTATACAGACCCGCAGGTTGCGATTAGCAACGCTCCATATCTAGAATCTCACTTGAAGAGTGGGTCCTTGGTGATAAGCTCGTAAACCAAACTTACAATTCATAATAATGGGATGTGAAAAAATCCCATGGCAACGGCCTAAACTGATCTACATGGGAAACCATGCAATGTACCGTACATGTAGAACGTAATAGGCGACGAACGAGAAATATAATCTCTTATTATAAAAAAAAAGTTATTTGAAAATAAAAATACAATTTTAAAAAGCAGTATTTTAATTATTCACACACAAACAAGTTTCCATGTAAATATAAATTTCTCAGATTTTGCGGAATTCATTCTGAGCCTATTTATTTCTGAAATAAATCGCTCAAATTTCTTCAAAAATTCAGCAAAAGATTTGTAATGAGAAATCCAGAATACCAAGCCAAACGAAGCGTTCTCCTGTGATCTCGAGACAAGAAATTCCTGGATTTTTCTTTTATATTTCACGTTGATTGAACACAGGACGACGCTACGATCGCTGAGGAAATGCGAGATTCTCCAACGCTTAAATTCTTCATGCATCATCGACGTAAGACTGTTCCAGACCCATTTAAAAATATAGTATTGACCGATCGTTCTGGTGGCCGTCCTGTTTTCAAGTACAACAGCAGCCTGCAACGAATTTCACCCTCTAACAAACAAAACAAACTCACGTTTTGCATGTTCGTAGTCAACACCACACCCAACCTCCCACCCCTCCACGGTCAAGTGAGACACTACATCATTAACTTGGACCATTTGCCCGCTGCCACCGCCGCCTCCATCACAAGAACCGCCATTTGCGACAAAAAGAAAGCAGCTCAAATAGCTGAACGACAAATTTACAGGCATGTGTCTGGAAGGACGGGCGAGGCGTGGAGGACTACATTGTATGTTGATGCTGCCCTGTTGACGTCAAGTGGCAAGTGAACGGTTGTGCTGGAGACAGCCTTGACTGCGCCCGGCTCGATGACGATGGATGGGGCAAAAACGGTGGGTGCAGTGTGGCTGTGCGGGCGGGAGAGATTGATAACCGGCGCAGACACACACACATACTATACAAACACCATCGCCATCATCCAGCTTGTCTGGCAGATGAGCGGTGATGTGTGTCCAGGCGTGCCGGCGAACGCCTTCAAAACAGCAAAAAGGTGGCTAGACGCAATTTTTCGCGCGCGCGGGCCAAAAGCCGAAAATAGGCGCAGGGCAGACAACAAGTGCGCGTGTCCCGATCTCAGGATGACCATCAAAAGTTGGGCTCGCGTTCACACGGGGATGCGGTGGAAATCTGCAGACCCCGGCCAAAGCGGATCCGATTTTTTTTTAATTAGAGTTGAAAATCATGGAGGGAAAAGGAAACTTTATTTTTGAGGGGATCTGCGACGTGGATCACAGATCACTGGATCATCAATTTTATTTCAGAATACACTGTAGGAACGCATGGTCGCTTGTGGTTCTCAAAAAACAAACGAGTCGAGTCGAGCAGTAACGTTTCTATCGGGATTTTGCTAATTCTTGAATCTGTTTTTAGACAGTATCACAAAAATTTTCCCATGAATTTTTGGCTGGGGTCAACCAACAACTCCGCTACAACACATCCCTGTCTAATGGGTGACCCTTTTTAAGGGCTCGAATCCACTTCTCTTCTCTCCACTTTTCTGGGCAGACAGACGCGCTCTTCGTCAAACCAACCGAAAGGATTCCGATTCCAACCTCTTACAATATTTGTTGAGGAGGTCCACCAGCAACCAGCTAAAGGGGAAGAGAGCAATCTTCTAATTTTACTAGCCTATACCTAGTCATTGCTACCCAGGTAGGTATCTTTATCGTACAGGCACGGGTCCTACGGCTTTACTTCCATTTCGAAGGAAGGTGCGTGATGAAATTTCTCTCCCTCGAAAAATTACGGAAATCTCGGTCGGGAATAGAACCCGCGATTACGGGCACAGTAAGCGCACACGCTCACCCATGCCGAGGTCTCGTGTGGCTTCCAACCAAAACTACACTTCGTCCACTAAAACCTCCGTTTGCTCGACCGACCCTGTGTAATAGCTATACCACGATTGACCGGAGTGGTCAAGAGACTCGCGGGATGACCCCTGTCCAGTGCGGAGAGATCAGTCATTCCGTAAATCCGCCCCGGATCGGGCAATTCAGACTGCCAGCACCACCAGACCGACATTAGCGAGATTCGGGCCGCCGCACATTGATCAAAAACCTCTCAGCCCCCATATTTATGTGCGGACCTGTCAGCTGTGTGTGTAAAAAGCCAGTGGCTGCCGCTGTATAGATTGGAGAGTGAAAATATCGCCCGACAAAAACAAAAAGCGTTTTCGTGACTTTGAGGAATGACTGGCCGCCCGCGTGAAATATTAACTCAACGGTAAAACAGTTAACTATCCAACCGTCTCACCAAAAGTTTCTCGCATCTTCGCGAGTTTCTAAACCATAGGGCGTCCTAGTCTCGCGTTTTCACTTTCGGACACTCCGATATTTTCCGATAAAGTTTAAAGCAAACGACAATGTCTGCAATTCAGACACACACGAAAATTCCGACCCCACTACAACGAAAACCAGAAGTTCTAAACGTCTAAAACTGATGCCTGATGTCTCAAACGGATATATTACAATAGTAACGAAATGTTAGTTTGTCGATATATCTGTTCCGCAGCGAACATTCATCTGGATTTAGCCACCAGTTCAACCCAATCAACTGAAAATAATATGTATATGAAATATTTACGTATCAATATATGAAATATTTGAATGACTTGATTCTGAAATGTATACCTACGTTAAAAGTAATTCGGGTCGGCGTATTTTTCATAATTCAGTTTCGTCAAGTGTAAGGTAACTGAAGTATTATTTTCTTTTCTTCGAGCAAATTCCAAAAAAGTAAACTAAATTTTCTACGTGAAAGAAAAAAAGGTTTATCGGCGAGTTTTTCCATCTACCTCTCTCTCTGGAGAAACACATAACCAAGCGAACAGTCAGTCAAGTCAGCACTCCAACTTTAAAAGTAGGATACTCGTTTTTGACATATAGACCGGAAAGCCCGCACGACGCCATGGTCCCATAAAGCCTCTTTATGGCGAAGATATGAATCCGGTGGCAATGAAAAGTATCGCCGAGCTCTGTCTATACTGCTCCGGCCCCATCCAAGCTAATAAAGTTATAAAATAAAAGTTCTGATACATGGCTCAACGAGTTAACTTGCCGGCAACCCTATTTGGAAAAAACAATTTCTCCAAAAACCAATTCAAGATCAAACGGTGAGATCAAAACTTTTATGGCTAACTGAACGGCAGCAAATGCCAATAACGATATAGTCTATATGGACGAGTGATGATCAAACTTTGGTCAAACGTGTAAACTGCACCCAACGAATATTCGCGAACAAATTTTATTTTTATTCTTTTACGAGAGCAGAGTATAAATGTAAAATATTGAGCGGTAATGAGCATATTTGACAAATTTGTACATGGAGGGAGAACACAGTCTCACCAAATGGGTAAGACGTTCTCTTAAAATATACAACTAACAATTTTGTTAAAAATATTAATCAAATTTATCTTGTGTATGCGAGATTCAGGATTTTGAAGCATTGGTGTGCCTTCATTGATAATTTTATAATTGCTACGAACTGACCAGTAATGTTTGGTTGTAATGTCAATTCCAGGGCTGAAGCTCTTCCTGATAAGAGATGACTTTTTCGAATGTGCCAGGTCAGCGAGTTAGTTTGAGGATCGCTGCGCGGATGCCGGTCGACCACAGCAAGTCCAAATCCTCGGACTTCCATAATATTTTGGCCAAAAACGGACGGCGAAAAACGAAAGTGGGGTGGGGGGGTGCCGGGATATTGTTATGAGAGTTCTGACGAGAAAGACCACGGGGGAGGGAGAAGTTGAGGGGTAACAGTTCGTTCGATATATATGTGGGGGGTTGAGTGAGCGAGAGGCTTACGAGCTTAGAAGGTCTAGACAGGAACGGATTGACCTGATTTAACCCTTTTTTGTCCTCCGCCCGCGCATCAAAACGACAACCGACAGAAGTTCGCTTTTTACCGTGATATACTGGGTGTTGATCGTCCTGGGACCAATTGCGCATGCACTCGCTCACTGACGCTTTTCAGTGGTGCACTTCGCTTATAATCAAGTGCTTCGAACCTCTCCCCCTTGAAAATGCACATCGAACGTAAGACACCGTCGGGTCGGCATCATTACTGAATAAAAATGTCACAAAAGACGTGATGAGACACAGGAGACAGGCATAAGACAAGGATACATTCTTCAAGAGTTGAAGAAAAGTTCCAAATATCCTTTCTCGACCTGCATTATTTCTTATTAAAGATGATTATATCACCACTTTAACTTAATTAAACATCCGTTATACTGAAAGTGTTAATAACACTTTCACTCGTAATGTTTGTTTCACAATTTATTACTAATTCATTTATAATCTTCGAATTGGATGCATTTAACTGAGGGTCTCAGGGAGATGAATGCATTTTCGCAACAGAAGACATTCGTGATTGGGGGTGGCGAGGCCAGTGAGGAGGTGGTGGGAAGATTTGGGGGGGGGGGAGTATATATGATGACGACGCTGGAGGCGTCAAATCCTCTTACCTTCCAAATATCGTCTTATAAATAACCTCATTTCAAAGATTTATGGATTTTCACTCGCACCCCAGATTTCGTTGTCGTGAACACTAGATATATATATATATATTCTTTTATTTTTTATATATAAAGCGACCGCATTTTTAGGATTTTCACTCTTATTGCCCGATTCAATTTTCAAAAATTCAGATTTCACAAACGGAGTGCCGTTCGACATCAATGTACGTGATATACACGAGTAGTGAGTCAAATGATCACCGCAATGAGTCAAATGATCACCGCAATGATTCAAATTAAAAAAATTAAAAATTATGGAGGCAAATGTTTCCCGCACACAATGCATAAAAGGTTTTGCGATTGTGATACGAATTACGATGTAATGAAACATTCAAATCAGAAATTCGATTCTCAAATTTCAAAATAACAGCAATCTACAAACAAGAGAGCATAATTATTGTGTTACTTTTCTATATAGGCAACCTATCACGTCTACAGACGAACTGATCGGCGGATCAATATTTGCTGTTCTTTCTACTTGCGTACAACTTTCGTGTCTATAAATCCGGCTGCTAGTTATCACAATAAACAGCAACTATTGTTTATACTTACAGACAGTTTCTATTGATGCATAGTCACGAAAAGCTAAGTACGTGTATTTTGGCATTTTCTTTCAAATCCAACGTATCTCCTTGACAGGCCTATGGTCACTAGCTCTATTCGCATTGCTTATTTTATAACTAGATGGCGTTGTATTTCCAAACTTTTCCCCCCAACTTCAACTGTTCTTTCTTTATTCAAGGTATGCCATATTTCTTCATAATAAATATTGTACCAAACAAGCCAAAATGTGTCACCCTGTCGACATGATGAGACAACTGGAACCAAATATCAAGTGCCATGACATTGCGCAAACGCCCAATACAGGTTTGACCATGGTGCCAGACTACCAGACACTCTCCCAGACAGTGTTAACGCGCTCAATCATTTGCCTTCAAGCAATTTGTTGCTGGCGAACGCAACAGAAATCAACCATTAAACAGGAGCGCAGACTCTCTTGAGTTTTATATATAAGGGAAAACTGACTGTGCCGCAAAGAAAAACATACGCTCGTACAATATTTGTACCTTCTAAGTTGTCGTAAATTGAAAATGGTTCAATCTTTTTTTTTACAAACAATCTCCTATTTCTTTTTTGTTGTTGTTTGTTTGTTCAAATTGTTCACAAAGCAAACGATGCAATCTGCACCCCACAACGCCAATGAAGAGATATTTGATGACGGGCATGAAAACAAATTTTAAAAAAAGTTCTTTCTTCTTATTCGTATTTTTTGCACGCACATAGTTAGATTGTCTCAAAACTAAGTGAATCATTAGGGTCCAACCAAGGCAAGACAAAGAGAAGACGAGGCGCATTTGCAATAACGGATTTCGGAATGAGACCAAAGCAAGACAGATCGCGAAACTCTAAACTCTAGAAACTCTAGCCACAGGAGAAGTTCTTCCGGACAGTCCAGCCTGCCTCTCGACAGTATCCGTCCCGCGTTCAGACAGTCTGCGGGGTCCCCGCCACCCCCCTATCACGCACTCTCCCAGAAATCCCGTTCCGCCAAAGTTTTTCAGGCGCACGCCAACAATACCCCGCCCTAAACCGCTGTTGTGATTCAAAGGATGTCCAACCTCTGGCACCCCGCTCACGGTCTGGCATACAACCTTCTGAGGCCTGCGGCCCACTTCAATGAGGAACTTTTTGGAAGCATTTCCTCTTAGTCGTTCTCATTTATTGTCTCACTATAACGAATCCGACGAGCTACGATAAAAGCACACCATTCTTTCAGCTGCCCCTTATAAAGTGTTCTCACCACGTAGCGCTGAAAGATTCAAGAGCGATTGTGTTATATAAATAAGCATGGAAATTTTGCAAGGACTTCACAAGGGCGATCTGGATTTCTTGTCTAAAACTTATAAAATGCAAAACACACTCTACTGTAGCCCTCAAAGATGCGCATGAGAGCCACAATAGTTTGGAAATCTCAATTTCTCATTGCCGCATCATGCAGGGTGGCAACGTCGCAAATTTTCTGCCAGAATAATTCATTTCGTATACTGGCGGCCCGCCCAAATCGCCAGGACGGCCATCTCCCAGATCCAGACGAGCCAACCTGTGCACGAACACGTGTCGGACGCGGAAAAACCTCCAGAGAAACCCCCTCCCCTCACCCCCCATCCTCGCGCCGCCACCACCGCCACCACCACCACCTCACCTTTCCCACCGAGACATATTCTATACGTGACCAACTCGAAAATAACAATAACAATAACAAGAGTCGGGCAAAAAAAAAGGGGAGATAGGGAAACGAGGGGGGAAACCAAGCCACCGCCCCCTTTTGGTAGGGGGAGGGGGCATGGAGCCGGCATCAAGCCTTCTAGCCACTCTTCCCCTGCCCACACCGACCCAACCCCTCCATACTGAACAAGGAAGTGCCTGGAACACCAGATCGGGACTTCCGATTACGGCACCACCAAAACGCTCGCTATATGCCAAAAAGGTTTGTCGGGGTTTTATGAAGGCGTTACATTATGCGAGAGAGGTGTTGCTGCGGGAAGAAGGAACAAAAGACCTTGGGATTTCTGAAAGGCATTCGACACCTACGGCCGTCTCCGAATAAAGAAACGAAAGGCTAGAAAACAAGAGCTATCTACTTTTTCCATGGATGATGCAGTCTTCAGCATGCAACGATGGTTTTCAAAAGTGCTCGAATGATAATCTGATTATGACCACTACCAGAAGCGCATCCGGTACAGGAACTAGGACAACTATTGGCTGTAATTGAAACATCTGGAAACATGGAAGGAGTGTGACGAACTCCTGAAAAACGGTAGTTTATCAAATTTGGTCACTGGGTGCGTCCAAGTTCTCGTGCAAGTTCGTAACGAATCTAGCAAGCAATATATGAAATGATGGCGCGATCGAATATTATTTGATCGCGTGAATCGATTCCATACTTCTACAGACGGACTTCAATGTTAACGAATATCACTCATGCTCTCTAGATTCTACCCTTCTTGGCTGAAATAATATCTTCAAAGACAGCTTGGTCTGCGTTATACACAAGTATCCTATATTATAAAACTAAGAATTGAATTTTCGTTTCCAGAACGGCCGAACGGCTCAATGAAATCGCATAAAAATGAACATACCGTAAGTACACCATCATAATTCGCTAGCGACGGAGCGA
>JAQGBY010005461.1:0-14614 GCA_034698785.1 Mycogona germanica | reverse complement strand
AGTACCCCGGGATCGAAATTTTCGAGAGCCCGCGCCGGGAATCGAACCCGGGACCGCCGAAACCACAGTCAGTCTCTTAACCAACTGGGCTACGACGAGTCGTTTATTTAAGCGACGAGTCGTTTAGTCGTTTATTCGTTTATTTATTTAAAACTGTTACCTTCAAACAGACTTGCTGTAAGTTTCACGAGCAAAACTTTTTATTCTATTGAAGATTATCCAATTAAAATTTTTGTTGTGAAGGCAAATCATATAATTTAAATTTATTTTTGCTTAACGGGTGTTCCCTAGAACTTAAAAACCTAATGATTGCTGAAATAACCGTTTGTTTAGTCAGTCAGTACCAACAGCATACAAGAATTTTAATTAATGTTTTTGTTACTGGGTCGTTAAGAACATCAACTATAATTTACTGAATGTGTGCATCAATTATTTATGCAGCGAGTTAAAATTTACGATGACTACTTAAAAATTAATGCCATAAGTTTTTGTTGCCGACACGGCAAATATATTACTGTGTCACGGTGACTGACGAAAATGTTCGCGCACTCGAAATTCTCCTAGGTGAAACGTAATTGGAATACGGCACTGTATCTCAGGTGTCACGGAAACACAATAACCTTTTTTCGTGGAACAAGTTTTAAAGAATTAGAAATAAGAGTACTTATAACCTAAATTGACAATGTCATGAGCGTTACACAAGTACACAAGTGGTCTTGAATTTTTTTCTGTTTGCTATATAATATCTCGTTGGCACATAACAAAAACTAAACGGCATTTGTCAATTTTCCCGATACTGACTTTCGCAAGCTAAATCCTGTTTCATAACATAAAACTTGTCAAAAGTATGGCCTCGTGTTACATAATAGGTCGACATACCAAAAATACATTTTACGGTCACTCTGGGGTAACACATCATAAAGTTACAGCGATGTCTCAGTTTTAAAGAGACAAGAAACAACATAATTTTTGTTTTATAAGACGACGTTGATCGTATTTTTCGTGCTTAGTGAACATTTTTGTAGGATCCTAAGAACGAGATACAGTTTTCTAAATTTTTCAAAAATCACAAAATACCATTAATTTATTACTATTAATTTATACCATTAAAATACCATTAATATAATACGATTAACAATTGAAAAGAATAAAAATCATGTTTGAATTGAGCAATTAAATGACAAACCAAATACTGGTACAAGCGTATAGTTACGTTTATTATTTTAATAATTTATGTAAACGACATTTTTGTCGTCATCTTAATAAGTATGGAAATTATTATTTGATGGGTGCAATTTTTAAATTTATAGACCTGTTTGAAAAAGCATCCGTTTTACGATATCTTATTTGGCAACACTGTGACATTGCTGGTGCACTCAGACGAACACGTTGTGTAGTGCGTTGCAAATGGCGGCGTAGTCAGTACACGGAAACCATGGCAACCGTGTAAACTAACTCGCAAAATCGATAAAGAAGAACCCAATCTGGATTTGCTTGTTACACCTTCGGCTGCTGTGATAACTCGAAAACGTAACGCCTCACAACTTCCATAGACGCATTAGCGTTCATCAATCTGATTTTGAATAAACTGTAACCGGTTGGAATATTATTGCGACTTTCCCCCATTTGCAACGGCCATTGTCGGGTGATTGAGTTGACAGTGCAAGTTTGCAAAGTGATGTGACAGATATTAGATTTGTGACGTATGGCCAACTACGTCATCGGTTCCGGTCGTCTCATGCATGGAACGGAAGGTCTGTAGTCGAGCAACCGGAATCTCGGGAGAGAGAGCTGCTGGTCAGAGATTGGGACAGTCTGATCAATGAGACTGGACTGGGCGATGAAACAGGGAGTCCCGATGAACGTCTGACCAAAAAGCCAAAGTCATCAAGAAAAGTTTGCAACCGTTGCCCAATTTTGAAGTCTCGTTAGAATTCGACGAAGATTTCGTGATGGATGACGAAGCAGTGGACCGCATTTTTCTGGGAAAACTCAACTGTCTGCCTCCACTCAGTTCGAAGATTGTGCGAATATTCACTAGTTCCACATTCACAGGTCAGTTGGAAAATTAGTTAATATTGTCTCGAGAAACAGTTTGGAACCTGACGGTTTTTCAGGAAAGCACCAAATTGCGCCTCGCCACAGAGGTTGGACATGTTGAAATAATTTGGCGATAAAACAATGACAATTTGGTTGATGTGTGAAGCTATTTTTAATCCTGTTCTTCAAATCGAAATCAAAAGAGCGCAGTCCAGTAATTTCACAACCAGTCACTATGTGAATAAAGAAGATAATCATGCAAACGTGTGAACAAAACAAAAATAAAAATAAACAGAGAAATTGTCAACGTTCAATATTCCGTTTCAACGAACATTAATTTAAAATCATATACAGAGTCTGTAGTGGCCGTAAATGAAATAAGATGGTGTTGAAACTCTCATGTACGAATATGTAAAAAGGTTTTTCTCTTATAAGTTGGTTTACACAGCTGCTGTCACTATTTCTAATGAACACTGGAAAACTTTTTACTCTTTTACAATATAAACAATAAGAAACATAAAGTACTCAAGTAGTGTGTAACATTTACATGTATAGCGGGAGTTTGGATCCGTTATTCTTTTTGTTATATTTGCGATCCAAATATAATAGTACCTGATAAATTAAATACAAATTACGCTTTCCAACATGCATTTTGAAAGCACTCTCTCTCGAAGCTATTGGCAGTTGATCGATAGATCCGGTTTATGATGTACGCATGACTGGGTTTTTTAATTTTTCCCCTTTGCATACGATAAAGAAACATTATTGGTCGATGACACGAAACGGTGGCCTTCCACTGTACACTTAACAAACGAAACCAGATTCGTGTTCAACAGTTACCAGTGCCGTCTGGCGGCATTGCAGAGAATCAGTCGGCTCCTTGCAGTTTCAATAGATGAACAATCAAATAATTGGCGATAGTTTATTCTCCCAAACTCCCGAGTAACACCTATTAGAAGTTCTGAGTTCGAGTGAGAGTTGGGGATGTCCAAGCGCATCTAGCGGCATCAATTGCAACCTCCTGCCAAACGACGATATGGGCGCCACCTAGCGATAAAGCGCCGCGACCATCGTTCGCCTGCAGCTGATTATTAGACTTCTGTTGTGCTGGCATAAATTACTTCGAAAAGATTGAAACACGGCATCGATGCCAAGGGCTGTACAGAGAAAAAGAGTTACCAGTAATGAGATGATAGGCATATCTGCATTTCGATTAGAAACTTCAAAAATGGGCTCCAGCGAAGCTTCCCCATTGGTGGGTTGGCCATCTTTAGCCTACAATTTTTTGCTCGTTGAAAGATAATCGTCTTGTGAACGACCGAGCCCGAAATTGCAACTTTTAATGACCAATTAAGTCTGGATAAGTAGTTGCGAGAAAGAAAAACCATAAGAAAACTGAGGCTATATCTTGAAAGACAAACAACAAAAAAGATATCGCTCTTCATTAACATACATTCAAATTTGAAAAAAATCGTTGATGGGAACTACGACCCACCATGTCTCAAAGCAATGACTTGGGATTAATATGTTAATTTGGTTTATGGTGATACGAAATACCAGAAAATATACTCTTGCATCTTTTTATAACGCATTCATTTCACCTGTGCAGCTCCCGCAGTGGCTTCAAGAGTATTCAATTTCGCCACCAAGAAATGTCTGCTTAGAAATTAACATGAATTACATGAATGTCTTAAAAATAGTCTTTAGGTCTTAAAAAATACGTCAGGATCGCCTTAGAAAGTGTGACAACCCTTCAAATACAAAATACAAGACGTTTTTTGAAACATTTAATGTTTATAACAAACGTTTAATTTCAGATACTTCAAATGAACGCAACACGCTTATGGAGGATGTCTACCCGAAAATCAAAGACTATTGCCGTGAGAAACATGGACTGGAATTCCAGGTAGGAACTGTCAGGCACTTTGACAATATGAGGATGCAAAATCGCTACACACACAAGAGTGCTTGCAGAATTAAAAAAATAAAATAATACCATCAAATCCTCCAGAATTTATGGATTACAGTGTATGTATATGTTTAATTATAAGTGTGGAGAAGTCGATGGTTGTAATTACAGAAATAAAAGATTGAATGGACGCAATCCAGAAATCGACTATGAGGAAGATGTCAAGAATTCAAGCAATTGATTGACAAATCAATGGTTAATTCATAAGTTACATACTGAATATCAAGATAATATTGAACATGATGCACATCAGTGGCTAATTTACATAAGTGTACAGAGTCGCAGGAAAGTAGCTGTTTGAACTATCGAGTATCGCGAACTGTGAAGGGCTCGATAGTGGCTATTTTATTATTTAAATAGCTAAATGCTGATAATGTGTCAGTATAAATTCGGTGGCGGCCCAGCACAAGTGACACCAACTGATTTAAAAAAATAAATGATACCTTTTTTTAATTTGCAAATTGAGTTCTACGCGACCACGTGTGTTGTGGGGTTCATCAAACGACGGGCAATGACGTCACACAAAAAAGAGGGGACGGGTGATAGTGGCAGGCGCGAACAACTACATACAATCTACTTCCGGTATCATTGGGTCTCCTAGTTTTCACTTCGAAAGATGATGCACGCCCATTTTTCTGTAGTGATGGCACGATCCCAAAGAACAATTTGCCCCAATCTCAAGTACAATTTTTTTTGTTATTTACTGTAGTGTAATTAATATAACACTTGACATACACATCAAACACTTGAAATCTCTCAAGCAAATTGAAGCATAAAATGGAAGTTGTGTCCGGGACAGAGCCGGACGAGAAACGACGAACAAGAGTTAGCGATAACGCTGTCCCGGGTAGAACTTCCAATTTATTTGACATAATCAAGACGTCCTATTTCTATTATTAAATTGATGCATGCTTACAGTGTAACTAGGATTATATAACATCATGTGCCTCGCACATAGCATATGTAACTCATTGTCCTGCTTTCACATTCAAACGTGGTGTAAATGATAGAGACTCCCAATTTCTTTTTGTCCCGTCAGTCTCGCATGAATTTCAGGCACAAACATCCGTATAAGCCAATTTTTATGTCCCGACCAAGACAATCGGTCGGCGCATTGTAACCTAAGATCTAAAGGCAACCTTGATCTTTACTGGTTCGTCCTCTATATTGTGCGAATGGAAAATCTGGTTCGAAGCCAAGGTTCTGGCTTTTCACGGCACGGACTATCGGAGTCTATTCGGAGGCTGACCATTTTTCCCGCTTCCGACACGCTTCAAACGATTCAACATTGAAAGTGCAACGCCAAATTAGGCTCAGTAGGCCAAAATGTGCACGCTCATGTGAGTTGTGACCGACTCGAGGAAAAAGCACATGATAGTATGTACATTGTATTCATACACGACCATAGATATATGGAAAATAGGGCATAATGTCTAAAGTGTAGGAAACTTATTCGTTAGCAACTACTACAGTGTAGGCAAAAAAAGAGAGTTTCGCTAGAAATTTGATCGTAAAATTGCTAATCTTTAATTTACTTCATTAAAATTGGGCACCCATGTTGGTCTTTACTTTCTTTATTAATTGGATTCGCGCACGTGCAACTCCGTGACGTCATCATTCGAATTCTGAAGGTTCAAAGTGACGCTCTCAATACAAGAGCAAAACGCGATTTGGTTTTTACGTAAAACGAAAGACTTCAGTGCCAGGCAATTTCTAAAAGAATTTCCGGATAAAAACTGTACGCTAGGTGGCTTGAAGGTGGTTCAGTGCAAAATTGATGAATGTGGATGTGCTGATCGCCGCCATGGAAGCGCAAGACCGAAAACTGCGCACAATGTTCAGAACATTTCAGACGTTGCATAATTGGTGCTAAGCCAACATCAGCCATAATTTTACTTGAACTAGCAGACATTGCAAAGAATCTGCAAATTATATTGATCATGATTCAAAACACAATCAAAAATGACCTGAAACAGAAATGATTAAAGAACCAGAAAGCTAATAAACTGTCTAAACAAGATGACACACCAGCTCACTGTGCTACGAGTGCATTGATCTCTTAATAGCGAAATCATCTCAGTGCAAGCAATTTTCAGTCAAAACAGATACCTTAACCAAAAACTGTAAAAGTCATTTTGTTTGGTCACTTTTCATTCATGTGTGTAAAATGTCATTAGTTTCTGTTAAATTTTAATATTCTTAAGAGCAATTTTGAATCGACTACTTTTAATACACACAAGTTTCGCGTTTCGCTCTTGTATAGCGAGCGCCATTTTGAACCCCAAGAATTCGAATAATGACGTCACGGAGTTGCACGTGCGCGATACCAATTCATAAAAAAGTTAAGACCAACATGAGTACCAAATTTTAATCGAATAAATTGAAGATTCGCAATTCTATCGAAACGTTTTAGGCCCACACTAGCGTCTATATTTTCTCATTGTTGTCCCCTGAGGCGCCCACCGATTATGTAAATTTTTTGATTAGTACGAACACTATGACGCACCTTGTGGCCAGAATGATAAACTAACATAAAGAGAGGGCAAAACCCAGTAAAACCCAGGACACGACTTGGGCGAGTTCGATCATTTTGTCGCGTATTTCGCAAATTCTTCGTTTCTTTTAATTTTTTGTATCTTACCCGGGTCTTGCCAACTCGGACGTCATCGTTTTCCCCAATCGTGTCCTGAGTTATGACCTATCATTATTTTATACTAAACGACGACCTATTTCTTTATGTTGAAATTCTACGATGCAAAAAGCCGATGCTTGTAATTTTTGTGATAGGATTAAATGTACTCGAGTATATCTTTTCATGATAAACTAACAGTATCGATGGTCCTCTCTCCAGGCCACAAGAGCTAGAGAACTGTTTCTAAGTCGTCAAGTTCATTGATTCGTCGACTTGGCAAAGGTTGTTGTTTATTAGTATAGAGTAATTGCGTAAGATACTTAGTTTCCAAATATAGTTCGTTCGCCGATATCTCATGTCTGAAGCGCGATAAAGAAACGGAACAGAGTTGTGTTCTAATTTGGGGGACCTGTCCCTCAACAAACAATCTTTGTTCATTAATAACCAAAGCCTCATTGCAATGTCCGTACGCAACTTTATTGATGATGGGTAGATTGCAATGTATATGGCGCCGGGCAACTATCACTTTTTTTTACTCGTATTTCCTACTGTGATTAGTTACGCCGGGTGCGAATGGACGATACTGTAAATTAATCGTCCAATAGCGTGATAGAGCCATTGTTGCCAGTTGTTGATGTTTCGGTTGGGTTTGTTAATACGTCATGGGCCGTAGAGCTGCCAGATGGATATGGAGGAAAGTCTTTTTATATTTGTACACGCGCGGGAATGGTATTACGTAATGTGGGATGGACGAACGAAATGTATGAGGGGGGGGGGAAATGTGTTACGGGGAATGATATAGGGCCTCTTTCGATTATAGAGCGCCACCTTGCGGTCGGTGTAATAATCTGTTGTATCACTGTATTTGAAAGGCTAGATTTGTTTGGCGCTCTTCATGTTGAAAGTGGAAAATTTAATTTTGTCACGGTAATTGTTCAGCATATAAATTGCCTTTTTGTTCTATTTGGCAAGATATTTATTATGTACTGTTGGGCGTCCACAATTTCTTTTACAATGTTACAAATTTATTTTTACAATGAGCAGTAAAAATGACTAGAGATATATCCCGGATCTCTCGGCTGTCCCCGTCATGTCAGCGATATGATTTTCAAATATTTGAAGATTCCGTTTTGCGTGTGAAATTTAAGTAAACACACTTTAATTGTAGAATCGTAACGTATTGTAAATGTCACGGCAATGACGCCTCAACACGTAATTTAAAAGAACTTCATTATGCTCAAACGTCAGTCCCTGATTCTCTTAAAACTTGGCGTTCTGTTAGACAATATCTTAATTTCTAATTTCAAAAGCTCATGGAGCGCTTTCATTACGACGTATGTCAAATTTGTATGCTTCAAAATGGCGTTCAGTCACATCGCAGTATTTGGCGAGTTTTAAAGAGCATTCGAAAAAAGTTTGGTGGAAGAGTAGTTTGGACAATATCATTTGTAGCAGAACGACGAACTTCGAAATCGGTAAATCATACAAATATAATATAAAATAAATACATTTGACTTCCCTTGTTTTGAGCCATCCTTAATTTAATGATTTTGGTTGTGCAGATATTTCATGAATTCATTGTTTGATTGATGTGCAAATACTGAATCTGCCAATTACTGTCTTGTTTCTTTTAAAACGATGGTTTCTACAAACCCAGAATCTGCTGTTTTTCCCCGGGGCATTCTGAAGAACGATTACTTTTACAATTACACACATTTTAAATTTGTTTCGAGATGTTCTGTTTATGGGTGCAATTTCACATAATATAGCTGTATAATTTGCTGCACTGTTTAATTGCGGGGATACCCTTGATTTTATACGTGTATTCGCCTCACTCAGAATTAATTATCCTTTCAGGTTGTGGACATGCGATGGGGTGTCCGAGATGAAGCCACAGACGATCACATGACCACAGAGTTGTGCATGAGAGAGATTGGCAACTGTCAACGGTTGTCCATGGGACCCAACTTTGTGGTAAGCTAATTTCCTTCACGACTTCATTAAACCGGCTTCATGATAGGAATTTTTCGGGCGAGAGAAATTCCTTCGCATACCTTCCTTCGGAATGGAAACAAAGCCGTGGGATCTGTGTCTGTACGATTTCAGGTACACGTTAAAGATCCCTACCTAGGTAGCTCATACACTAAGCCTGGGCTAGACAAAATTATCGTTCGACCCCCTGGGGAGGTTTTAGGGGCGAATACCGCTGGTGAACCTCATTATCTGATATCTCAAGAGTGATCAAATCATCTGTTCTAAACTGTTCAGTAATTAAAATTCATTTTCTCTACAGTGTGTAACGTATTTTTTTTATTAAATATATTTATTATATGCATTTTTATTATCTAAAAAATCTGTAAAGGGAACTATATTACAATATACTGTGGTGCATGTGTTGTTAAAGAATGGCGAAAAGGCTTTCACAGACTGACGTAGACACAAGCTTTTAGCTGCATAGCCGAAATTGACTTTGTCCAAAAATAGTACAACGGACAAAATTAGTTGGTCAGACTCTTGGATGATGGCCTGCTCCACGCAAATAGGATGGCGCAGAAAGTCAGTGGTGTGTCAAGGTGCCTCATATCATACCAATCATTCCAAAATTTGATTTTCAATTTTAACGAGTGGAAATATATTTCAGCTTCGATCAATATAATACAATAATTGTTTCCGAAATAAAAATTTCGTTAATTCATCTAAAATTTCTAAAGCGATAATTGCTAGTGGTCTTCACAAGTACGTCTCATTTATCCAAATAACAAAATTAATTTTCTGCTGTGTGATTCCATTTAAATTTGATATAATATGTTTATATTACGGCATGACATTCTTAAAGTATATCCGCGTTAGGGTGGCATTCAAAATTGTGTTTTCAAGATGGTAAATCGATGGCGGAGTACATGTTGTACGCAGCATAGATGTGGGGTGGTTGCACCTGCACGCACCTACGCCGTTGTGCGTACGAACACGTAATTATCGTGTCAACCCACGGGCGTGTCCACCTACAAAACAGATTACCTGTGAGGCGCACCTTATGGGAAAGGGGTGGGTCTGCCATCTATATTTACTAGAATATAAATCTGTTCCACCGCCAGCATCGGCAACAGCAGCGTCATCTATATCAATCAGGCCTTAAGCGACCCTTACAAACCTTATTTGCCCCACACATATTTTGAAATTGCGCTTTCATGAGTAGATGCAATTGAACAATCTGTTTCAAAAGATTAAATAAAATAAAATTATTACATTATTAAGTCCCAACAAATTCGGGGTGGATTACATCATACTTGGATTTATTTGATCAATTAAATTAAATGTGGATTTAATAATGGTATCATAGATATTATAATTAACTCAAAAGTAAACATATAAGATTTAATAAACACAAATTGAAGATGTAACAATTTTAAACGCATTTAATACTACATATAATACTGGAATACACAGGCGAAAGACATGACTTTGTGATGGTCTACTAGATTAGATCCGGTCAATTAATGTTACCCAAATGTTATTATGCAATTTGTTTATAATGTAGCATGATGCCATGTTGGAATTAATGTACAGTGGCACGAGTCATCTGAACTAAAAAATTGCATGATTAAACGAAATAAATAAAAGTGCAATGCGAGAGACATGGACAACAAATATGAAAGTTTGGATAACTTGACACAAGCTATTCAAGTGGTTCAGTTGCCACAAAACGCATTGCAAATTATTTTGCCAACATTTCTGTTACAGATTTTGGGATACAAATAAGTGTTTGGTAAAATACGCCTTTTAATATTTTTTCAACTACAATTTAGGTAATCATTTTTGAATTATTCAACGTTTATTCCGTGCATTTTATACAGATGCTGCATTAATGTCATTTAATTGAACAAGTATGACTAATTACATCATTATCAAGGTGACTCAATTCTCGTTTCCAGGTGTTTCTGGGTCAAAAATATGGCTACCGACCCATTCCTACTTACATCTTGGGGTCAGAATTGAGTGCCATGCGTGAGGACCTGGTGACCAGTAACACTGACGTGTCCCTGTTGGACAAATGGTACAAGAAGGACGCCAACGAAGTGCCACCCGTCTGTATTCTGCAGCCAATCAGCTCTATTCTAGTCAACTTCAACAACAAGGTTGGCGAATAAATTTTACTTCACAAATCTTGAGAGCATTGGGTTTGCGTTAACGGCTTGTTATCAAATTTAAGTTAAATTAAAAATTAAAAATAATGTTGCTATCCGAATACCTATAACCAATTGCAAATTAATGTTTTTGTAATTTAAATCGATAGCGTGTGCCGAAATTGCAAGCACAGGATCAAGCTACTTGGTGGGACACGTTAGGAAAAATGCAAAAATTACTTCGCAAAGCCGCACTCAGTCTCTACAACGAGGGCAAAATGGACAAGACTGCAATGCACAACTATTTTATGTCTGGTAATATATACTGAACATTACAGTAAGATTCGAACATGGTGTAGTGTCACTAATTAAATTATTTACACCTACTTTATAATCCAGGGGAGTTAATTCCAATCACAACGTAGAACCAACAAATGTAATCTACCAAATAGGGGAGTACAGAATGTCTTAAATTCACTGCATATCATTTAAAAAATCGATTTTTGTGTTTCAACGTCTATATTTATACACGTCGGAAATTAGTTGGTCGAGAAACAGACTTGCGGTGCGACGGCCCTTGATTCGATTTCCGGCGTGGGAATCGATTATTTGATTCTGCGGTACTGGTGAAAATTTATCATCCGCGCCTGGAGCTTTATGGCCTAGAAGGAAGAACAGAATCTCGTGTTAATTAATATACAATTAAAATGCATGTGTAATTCTAAATTTTCATAGTGACTGAGCGGGAAGTGATCAATGGCGTTCTGAGCGTGAAGAACACCAAGAACACCTGCCTGGCTTACGTGCGCTACATTAACAACATCAACCTGTCCAACCTCAAATCTGCCTCCAAATTCATCGACATCCTTAACCGGACGGTGGACACTGAGGCGGTGGAACTGTTGGCCGATTTGCGAGATAATAGATTGCAGTCCAAGATCGAAGCCTCCAATCTTTGCAAGTGAGATTTATTCTGTCTGGTTTTTGCACCTTCCAAAAAATAATTTCATTTGCACCTTTTTTAAAACTTCATGTTAGAATGAAGAGGAAAGAGAAAATAGTTTATATTTGGTCGCAACCTATCGTTAAACACATTACGGCGTTGCGATCGCCAATGCCGCATAATAAGACGCAGTTTAACCTTAGGCGTGATCGTCCTCATGATTGCCTGACTTGATTCGACAAATTCATATGCTGAAGTTGGTGAAAATTAAATCTTTATCCGAACCCATTTTCTTTCCTGTAAGGAACATTCCATTTCATGGCAGTGTTTCTTTACCTAAAAACGTTAACCAAAATTTATACAGAACGAGCAGTCTCAGGAGGATAGGAATGAAATGATTTTTTTTACAAAAATCCTTCAAAGTTCAACATTTCCTTACCACATTTTATTATTTTGTTAAGATTTAACGTGGAATGGCTGGGCAAGGAGGGTATTGACATCGAGACTCATCGTGAGTACATTCAACAGTTCATCACCCACTTTTACAAGAACATTACCAAACTGGTGGATAGAGCCATGCGCAAAGAGGACTCTAGTCCGCAGGGACAAATCGTCACCGAGATCCTTCAACATCTGCACGGATGCACCAGGTAATAATCGCAGCACCTTGTTAAAGATCATAAAATTTTATCGTTAAGATTAGAGGATTTCTTTATTTTATATCATCAGAATGTAACAATTTGTTTGAAAAATGAAAAAACAATATTTCTTCAACAGTTCTGTGAAAGTCTTCCACGGTCGCGTGGAGGAGCTTGCCCGCCTGGAGCAGTACATCGTGGGCGACTCCGACAAGCCATTCCTGCTTTACGGCACGGGCGGATGCGGCAAGACGTCGCTTATCGCCAAAACGGCCAGCATGTGTCCTAAATGGTTAAAGGACGCTAAACCCATCCTCATCCTGCGCTTTATCGGCACTACGCCCGACAGCTCCGCACTCTCCGCACTGCTCACAAGCATGTCGAAACAGATCGCCTACAACTACCTTCTACCCATGGAGGGAATCCCCGAGGACCTGGTGCCTCTGACTGCCCACCTAAAGGCCATCCTCAATCACGCTTCCAAGGAACAGCCGCTTATGATATTCCTGGACTCGGTGGAACAGATCTCGGGTGTGGAGGAGTCCAACAAGGCAAGGCTCATCAGTTACGGAGGGTGGTCATTTGCCAGCATAAATTCATAATTTGTTTAAGGAAAAAACATCAGAAAATGTTATTTTCAATAAAATCATTTTTGCAATCAACTGACCACACGATTGCAATTTGTCCACCGCGGTGCTTCAGTACCGCATCAGGGGGCACATACCGTCTCCAGTGCCCCAGAAATCTAACAAACAAGAGCAAGAGTAGGGAATCAAACCTGAACCGTCGCTCAAACTGCCAGTCCCCTTATCAGCTAATCTGTATGGGGGGAAACTGATAATTACTTGAAATTGATTTCCATATTCCAGGTATCATGGATTCCGGCCGCCTTGCCGCCACACGTGAAGTTCGTGGTGTCGTGCATGGACGAGGGTCAGCGCAGCCGCGACCTGACCACTCTGCAGCGACTGATAGACTGTCCCGATCACTACCTGGAGGTAACCACAGCCTCAGGCCGCTAACCGAGGAACTGGCTAAGAAAGCCTAAACTTGAAATGAGGATGAACTAGGCAGACATAAATTAGTTTTATGCTCATATTTTCCAACGATTTCTGTAGGTGACACCACTAGGCGAGGAGCTAGCCATGAACGTCATCCGCATCTGGATGGAGAGCAACCACCGCGATCTCAACAATTACCAGTGGCGTCTTGTGCAGAACGCCATCGCCAAGTGCACGCTCCCCATCTTCGTGAAGCTGGTGTTCGCCGAAATCTGTCGCTGGAAGTCCTACTCGCGACCGCAGGAGACCCAACTGGCCTCCACCGTCAACGACAGTATAATGAAACTGTTCGACCGGATCGAGTTGCAGCACGGCAAGCTGTTGGTCTTCCACGCGCTCGCCTACATCACTGCCTCCAAGAGCGGCCTCAGCGAGTCGGAACTGGAGGACCTCATCTCGTTGGATGACAAGGTCTGTGACAACGAAAAAAAGTGTACACTGCAAATCGATTCCAATTTTATGACGTAACGTAAAACGTCGACCATTAAATGGTTTTTCTTATATATCCTACAAAGCATTGTTTTTAAGACGTTTTCTACTCAAGAGGTATTATTTTAAGACGCTTTTAATTTAAGAGTATTATTTTGAGATACCTTCTATGAAATGGGTATAGAAGCATTACCATTCGGGAGTCTTAACCCATGACATGAAATTAAAAATGAAAAATACAAATGCCAAGAAGTTGTGTCGTCCACTTAAATAGTCATATACACTTTTAACCAATATCTTGTTGACCAGGTTCTGGACGACGTGTACCAGTATCACTTGCCACCCGTACGTCGTATTCCGCCGTTGCTGTGGACGCGTATTCGTAACGACCTGCCCAATTACCTGTCGGAGCGTGAGGCGGACGGTGTAAGCGTGATGAACTGGTACCACAGACAATTTCGTGACGCGGCCAAGGAGCGCTACTTCAAGAACATGAACATGGCCATCTATTTCCACTCGAACATTGCCGACTACTTTTCAGGCATTTGGGGCGGCGGCACTCCCAAACCATTTCGCTTCACGGAGGTACAGTACCATTAGTCATGACACCTACGTTTTTACGGTTTAAATAACTGTGAGAATTTAATTTTATAATTTTAACGTGTGGGTTTAACGTCTTAAAAGCCTAGAACTAGTTTTTAAACCAGGCGGGGCTCATTAGTGAAATTGAAATGGTCCAAAGAAGGGCTGCTAGATTTGTTAGCGGTAGATTTGGTCG
>JAQGBY010005460.1:0-14615 GCA_034698785.1 Mycogona germanica | reverse complement strand
TGCCACTGAGTCGACCCTTGGACCCAGTGGCAACCGAGCGAGCACAAAATCACTCGGAGGTGAATAATCCTCCAACATGTATAGTAGCTGATTATTCACATATCTGGTTTGATTTTGTGCAATCGGCGACGTCTTTCTTTTGATATAGAGACGCACGCCATTTTCTTTTAATATTTGAATCCAAAAGGGGAACGCCACAAGAGCTAAAAAAATAAAAATAAACTGTAAAAGCTGGTTTCCATATATTTTCTTGAAAATATTTCTCTGAACAGGGGACGCTAGCTAATTATAATATTTCGCTTCTAGCATGTACATCATTATGCAATCTCATCGTGCGCGCCGTTAGGCATAAACCTCTGTATACGAAAGTCCTGATTGAACAACCGTAGTTAAATCCTATCGAATCTTTCTGCTAAAAACTGCCAAAAACGTGTGGGGCGATATAAAAGTTGCGCGTTTATTTCATGTATTGTTGCGGCAGCTATAATAATTAGTTAAATGACACCACTGATCAATATGAGAGTGGTTGCATCATTGCAATATCTCATCAAAATCGTGACTGGGAAAAACGCTTCCGAACTGTGCTTTAATATACCGATGGGTTAGCAGTTGAATGCTCGTGTTGTACATCTGCTCGGTACCTGACTTGACAGAATAATTTGTTTTACTATCGGATCTCTTGTGTTGTGTTTTAATATTTTTGTTTTTAAAACAAACTTTTATTTAATCCACCTTTGACTCGGCGCGTATCCCACACTTATGTTGTCATACAGATTCTGTTTTTCTCATATGAGACCGAAGTTGGCGCTCTGTCTCTGCAGTGTCGCCTCAGATTTTGTGTTAGCACGTGACAATATTGTCTTACTATCAGGCATTTATCAATAAACGTTTGTTTATTGTCTTAATCTTGATATTCATCTCGGCGTGCTCCTGCACCTTTTTATATTTTTAAATTAGTAATTGTAATTAATCTGACGCTCCTTAACGCTGGCGGGATTGTGTTTGTCGTATATCTGCAGGTGACGCTTCCCATTTCTGGCGTATGTTACGTGTGACGCTGTTTCTATTTTGGCGTTTCAACATCTGACATCCTGCATGTGCGTGACGTTCTGCATTTGACGCCTCTCGTGCGTGATGCGGCCCCGTCTTTGATGTTTGACATCACTAGTTGCGACATCCGCACCGTTCTCGTTAGTGGCACTTGGCGTTGGTGGCATTTTGTTGTTGGGCGACGGTTACATGTGCGGTTGCGACAAGTTGTGTTGACGGAGAAAAAGTTTGGTAATTTCGAGCTGTTTCATTGGATTCGCAAAAAATTAGAACAGCAAAAACGAGTTGTCACGATTGAGTGACTAGCGCCACCTAGGGGAGAGCTATGGCAACCGAGCGAGCCGCGGAATATTTATAACTTAAGCAGAGTGGGGGCGCCAAGCTGGTTATGGCCAGTACCGTGGGCTAACTGTGAGTGCAGAGATACCTCTATCTCAAAGCTAGTCGGGGGTATCAAAAGCGAAAATGACTAAGTCAGAATTTTAGTAAAGTGTAAGTGAGTGTGGAAGCGATTTATGTTTTTAATAAAATTATTCAAGTGTGTGTGGATCAATGTTGAATGTTTGAAAATAAAATGAATAACATGTGGAAGTGTAGAGGAAATTTCTAAGTGTGGGTAAATTACAAGAGTATGTGCACAGGGGGATTTAAATAAACCATGAGTGTGGTTTAATCTCTTCTGAGAAAAGTTTATTTGTTAGCGTTAATGTTATGGTGTGAGTATTTGTTATTTAATTAGTAATTTATTAAGTGTTGTGTTTGTTATGTTAAGTTTGTTAAAGTTATTCTATTAAATGTTTAGTTGTTATTTATTAAAGTTTAATCACAGGTAAATTAAATAAATTTAAAAGTAAAGAAATTAAAATATATTTATGTCTGAGCGAATCTAAGTTTTAAGTTTAATAATTTAATAGTTTTAGTGTCTTAGAGTTTTAAATCTTAAAGTGTTAATGTGTAAGTGAATTAGGGTGTTAAGTATGTGCTCCTTGTTTCTTTGACTTACTGACCGGCAAGGAGAGCTGTCGCGAGCTATCTGGATAAAGGAGAAACAGAGATTAATGTAAATAAATATCTAAGACACTGATTGAGGAAATAAAATATAATCGATTTTAATCCCTTTAACAAGAGAAGCAAACAAACATAGAGATTTGACCTCCAACTACCAACAGCATATAAAAAATATAAAAAAACCAGTTAATGATTTGTAGTTTCAAGAATACGTAAAATCACAATAAAAACTTAAAACAACTAAATACGATCTCGTAAGAACACAATTTTGGTACTGCGTTTGGATGTTATAAGTGAAGTTAAAGGTCCTCTATTATTCTTCTTGCACTTTAGCTCGATGGGGTTGGCTCAAGATGTCCACGTCTAGGACTGAGGACGTCCAAATGTGCTTAACCTCTTCCTATTTAAAGAAATAAAAATACACAAAACCGAACCGAAATTCAGTTAAGTTTCCTCTTTTCTATACGATGGCTACGGGACTTCTTCTATACACCTGAAGTTATATTTCGGCGGAATATGGTGGATAAATATAATAAATATAATTAAGCGATGCTTTCGGAAAAGTAACGATTATATGCGTAGGTATCGATGTTTAAGACTCAGCAAGAGGACACAGCAGTCGTATGTGTTCGTAATTCTCGATATTGGATATTCTCAAAGGCAAATCACTACTTTCGATAAATAAATAATTCATCATTGTAAAACCCAGAGTGGCATAAGCAAAAGGTAGGAATTATAGAATATGGTCGGAGCATATAATACGGAACGAACTCACAATATATAGGTTGAGTCGATCGAAGGCAAATTCAGTAATCACGGTAGATTGGTGGTGAATGACGGCTCCTGCAGTATTGTACCGGGCTCCTGGGACGGGAAGAAACTTCAACCGGCCGATGGAGTAGTGGTCGCTTTACTTGCAGTAATTTTATCGTTGTCGAGCTTGGGAGACAGCTCGTATTTATATGGTTCCAGAGCGCCGAGAAGGACCAGTTCTCTGAACTGAAATTTTGGCTCCAGGAATCGTCGTTACCACATTTAAACTCAAAGGCATGAAGCAATACTTCCGAGAAGCAGTCGGCCAATTCCTGGTCAACCATTATGTGGGCATTCCCGTTTCTCGGTATAGTATTTTATTAACTGGGAATGCACCAGCTCTGGTATGACGAAGGCATGACTAACCCGAGCCATCGGAATGCCAACTGAGAACGCTAACTCTTAATTCGGAGAAGGCCCGAACAGATGGCACGCCATTTACCCATTCGGTCCTCGTCCAAACCATGTAACATCTCATGTATGGGCTGCTTCCATCAGTCAGGCTGGCATTGGTAGTGAGGACAACGTGACAGAGTGATCTGTGAAGAAACTCCAAAATTAATTACGAAACGTGTGTGGCAAAGTGCATGGACCCATTACAAGATTGAACTCTTATGAACTACTCCGCGCAGAAATTGTGAGTGTACGCGTTGGACCTAATTAAATGTCGGGTCTTGCCATGGAAACCCAACGGTTCGAACTTTGCTTCAACTTTGCATGGAAGGTAATTATTTTCCAATCCGTTTTGCTTTTTATCAGTTTCGTTCCGACTTCAACTGAAATCTTGTATACAGAAAAAAAAGTCTGTTTGCATTTTGGCGAGCAATATACAAATTCTTGTGACAACGATCCCGATTCGGATCGAAGTAAGGGTGTGGTGGCCTTTTGTTGGGCTGATGTGTATTTTACTGTGTTGGTGTAAACAAAGATGCTGGACACACCCCATGTTCATCCTAATCTTAACTTATGTGAATGCTTTTGTTTGAAGACTAATAAAATTTATTTAGCTGTAAGGAAAATTGCGTCGAATGAAATATAATTTGAAAACAAGATAGAATGAATGATAGTGATAAATGCTAGATAGTTTAGCGGCGATAATCCGAAATATAATTGTAAAGTTTTTCCAAATTAATACTCCCCCTGGCCATATCAGCAACCTCTAGGACAGTTGACATAGGGTTCGATTGGTTGGAGGTCAGGAACTGTTAGGTTAGCCTTAGTTTACGCCGGTTGTCCCCAAAGTCTCCAGACTGAGGAACCTTATGAGAAAGATTTATATGACGTCTGGAGGGGCATTTTGGTCTTTCAAATCAGTCTAGTCATTAAATTACGTCATCTGCGCATGCGCACAAACCCCAATAGGCGCAATTAGTACGACTCGTCGTGGCCCAGTTGGTTTAGCGTCTGACTGTGGTTTCGGCGGTCCCGGGTTCGATTCCCGGCGCGGGCTCTAGAAAATTTCGATCTCAGGGTACTGGTCGTTCCCCTCGAAAAGTGCCTAAGCACCATGAGGGGACGTAAAGGTTGTAGTGCGGTTGACTACAGTCGATTAGAAGCAAAAAAAAAATAGTGTGCCTCAATTGCATGCGAGTATTAGGCATCTGGACGGATACATAAAGCTAATGACACAAGGAAGGAATAAATTCAAGGTAAAATTATTTTAAACTCACCAACCATTGCAGTTTTGGAAGAACAATCAGCTCGATAAACGAAAAATAGCAAATAATCAAATAAACAATTTCTAGCCAAGACACTTTAGCATCTGTACATGACCAGCATGGAGCAACTATATACAGGGTTGTTTCATGTTGGTTGACAGATTTTGAAAAAGCTGTATATAGTCGTGTTTTATCTTATTGTACCTCGTGATTTCTTAAATGTTGGCACTTATAAACTGAAGAGACAGGAAGAATGACAAAAATAATTGTTCTGCAGTCCTTCTGATTCAGGTTTAAAAGATTCTTTATTTCTTATGTCTTTTCTTAATAAAAACGTTTACAAAACGAAACTAGGAGCAGGGTGTCCACTCCTAGCTTTAAACAACTTATTACAACTTACTACATCTACGACGGGGGTGTCCAACAGTTGCTTTTTATAGAAACAACACACTCGCTTGGCTGTCTAGCAGATGAACACAGTTCAAAAACAGTCCTTGGCTAAGGGACTGACAAGGCTCTAACAGGAATTTAGTAAGAGAAAAGAGTTGTTAAACCTCTGAGTGTGATACTCACAGCCTTGAGCCTCAAACAGATTCCTCTGAGTGTGACCTGGGGGCTGTAGACCTCAAACAGCAAGTTTGACTTTGAGAAAATAGAAAATAGAAAAAGAACTTGGGCTAGGGAATGGCTTGTTGTGGTTTCATAGAATAGAAAAAAAGAATGCAGCCTTGTCATTTTGAGTGTGGGTCAGACATATATGACAAGTGGAAGAGTGACTGTACTGGAAGCAGAGAAGATAGTAAGTGACTTGAGACTGAGCTGCCTCCTCTATTTACACCTCTTCAGAGGGAGGTGCATTCTGGGAGAAGCTAACCAGTGCACCTCTTTCAGCCAATCAGGGGATATCAGTGGAGGTGCCTTCTGGTGAGAATACTTCCAACCATGTTCTGGAATAAATACTACACTTCCACTACTATAAACAGATTAAAGTGTGTTTCTTTACAAACTTCAATAAATCACCAAAACTCGAGGAAACATGATATAAACAAAACAAAAATGGATCTAGAATGGTGGACATCTCTAGATTAAGCCTGTATTTACAGAAATTAAATATCTCACACACAAGAAAAGTTATTGCTTAAAACATATAAAAAATCCAAGAAAATGTGTCCAAACATATCATAAAAACGTCAATTAAACTTATAAATTGGTTTCTTAATATGGCAATTAATAGCTAAAATGTAGAGGAGACCTAGACCTACGTTTAGAGTGCTTAACCATAACCATTACCATTATTGATCAAGGACAAATAGTAGATTTTTGGAAACACCCTTTGGTTTTCCCACAGAGTCTTATCTCTGTGCAGGTGCACTAGGTCTTTCCTTTGGTACATTTGAGCTGAAGGCTCTAAAAACACATACTTAATACTTAAAAACACAGATCTTGGGACTTGCAATATAAAAATAGTACTACCTGGGCAATCCTAAATCTAAGAGATAAATGGCTGGAAGTCTTAATCATGTTTATTCAGACTTAATTTTCCCTTAGGTCCAGGATACCAACTAATGTAAAGTAACTTTAAAACATAAAAAGCCATTTAAACACTGATGACTTTGTCCCAACCTTGAGACCTAGAAAATTGAATTCCATCTATCTTAAGCTTGCCACTACCAGAAACCAATAAATAGTAGATACGTGTAAAATGTGGGATTAGTTTAACAATATTTATTTGTTTCACACTCCTGGTTCGACCATCTTGTAACTTATTAGGACAAATAAATTTCACACTCATAAATTTTCAATTTTAAAACCTATCTTGATTTACTTTATTCTTTTGAATACGATACGATTGTATATGGTATATATAATATATACGGTACGATACAATAATATATGTGAGATACATAACATATGCCAATCGCACTTGCACTCTTTACCCAAGACAAAAATGAAAGTCAAATTGTTTGAATTATGGGGAGCGACCCCAATCTTACTGTTCGACGAATTTGGCCAGAACGCACGTTGATCATACAACGCACGTTGATCTTTCCGATCGCATAATTACCAATCGGCGATTTCCGACGCAAATCTCGCAAGAGATTGTGGACTACCGGCCCTGCTCACGTCATCGGCTCGTCGTCTTTTCCCAGGGCCGGGCAACCGCAAACGGAGATGAAGCAGCACGTTATTGGTAGCCGAGACGGCAGATTGACCTCATGCAGGTCAAACAAGTAGACACACACGGCGAAAAGTGATCGTCCAAACTTGACAACCATTTGGGATACGATTCCATCGCATGTTCTTTTATCCTTGTATTCGCAAAACCCCCGATGCCCAACACAGCATAAATCTATTTGCGTGATCGCGAAGTAAAAATGTGTATAGTCCGGACTTCAATTTGGATTCATGCCCCAAGGCAAGGCACGGCAGACGGCATAAGTGAAAGTTCAATTTTGCAAAAAAGAAAACCACGAGTCAAATTTTTTAATTTCTCGCGAGAGAAGATAGTTAATTACGAAGAGACCAGTTCACTGGACGTTCCAGGTAGGAGTGACCCCGAGTCGCGGTAGCTCGACCTCTGTTGTCCCACTGATGCTGTTGGGGTGGTTGAGCTGGTACTTGGTTAGGCTGAGGTACAAAAGGTGTCTGCTGTTGTTCAGGCCACTGTCTGGGATGTGCCACAGGAGGTGCCGACCACCCTACTGGAGGGAAGCCCTGCTGCTGTGTCGGGAATGCCATTGGAGGTGTATGCGGGAACATTGGGGCCCTGTGACTGGCGGCGCAGCCCGTCCAAAGTTCCGGTTGTCCGTAAAAGCATTTTTTGGCTTGCTTTTTGGAGCATCTGAGGGCCAGAACTGGCTACTCCTGAGCTTCTCCTCCTTCAGGTAGTGCTCTCGGTTGAGTATCTCATCCTTCAGTAGACCCAGGTCGCGTTCAGCGGCAACAGACAGTAGGGCTTGCACTTCGCAGTTCAAGCCATAGAGGATCTTTTGAACCATGTCTTCCTTGGACACCAGGCGCTCCATTCTGCGACCTCAGGTATCGCTCGCGGTTGAGGATCTCATCCTTCAGTAGACCCAGGTCGCGTTCAGCGGCAACAGACAGTAGGGCTTGCACCTCGCAGTTCAAGCCATAGAGGATCTTTCTCCTGAATGAATTTTTCAGCTCCCTCTCCTGGTTTCTGTAGTCGTCCCGCCCATTCTTCACGTGTTTGATCGGCTGGACTGGTGCTTGAACCCAATGATTCGATCATAAATTTGAAGGCTTCTGCAAAAGTCACCCTTGATCTGGACTGGGTGCAGGTATGTACGCGCTTGTACGCCTTCTTGTCCAGATAATCTTTGAGGACATTTACCATGGCCGAGTCCTCAAAGTTCTGTCCCTGCATGTGATGCCATACCAGCTTTTCACAGTGTCTGATGATGAAGCAGTATTTCCGGTCTTTGACTTCCGGTATAGTTTACATTGTCCTGTTGCAGGGTGCAACGGGCTTTCTGCCTCCGAAGAGGAGTAAACCGGTACTTGCTGGAATGGTGGTGCCACCCTCAGGTTGTACGTCGGTATCTCACTTGAGGTGATAGGATGGTAGCTGGCGCTTCTGGCTGGCCATCTTCGCCTACCCAGTAGGAAGTTTGTGGTGGTGCGAGACCTCTCATTACGGGAATCATAGGTGGAGAGTCCCGGTAATGTACAACATGTCCGGCCGGCCTAGTGATGTCTGTCACTTCCGGCCGCTGTATTGGTTCGACGGGTGTGGACGTGTTGGTGGTACTTGAGCTGAGACGTAGGAGGGAGGCTGTAGACCCCACCTAGGTCAACTCTGACCACCTTCAAACTTGCTGGCCTGGGGTTGGGTCACTCCAGTGACAGGATAGGAGGCCGGAGCTGGGCCGCCACAGTAGTTCGCCATGGCCTCAATTTGTCTGGCCAGTTCGAGGTCCTGCCTCATTTGTTGGATCTCTTGCTCGATCCGTTCATTCTCTTTCCTGAGACGTGAACTCACTTCCGCAACAGGTAGTAGCCTGGGCGGTGCCAGAGTTGTTTGTTCTGGACAGGAAGTGGGAGGAAAACACCTCACCCGACCAAAACCCACCTTCCAAACAGGAAGAAGGACCGTGGGGACACAGGTTCTCAGGACGGGAAGTGGGTGGAAAACCCCGCACCCAACCAAAACCCACCTTCCAAACAGGAAGAAGGACGTGGGGACACAGGTTCTCAGGACAGGAATTGGGAGGAAAACGCCGCACCCAACCAAAACCCACCTTCCAAAAAGGAAGAAGGACCGTGGGGACACAGGTTCTCAGGACAGGAAGTAGGAGGAAAATGCCGCACCCGACCAAAACCCACCTTCCAAACAGGAAGAAGGACCGTGGGGACACAGGTTCTCAGGACAGGAAGTGTGAGGAAAACGCCGCCTTGCTAGGCTGAGTGTGGGTCAGCCAGACTACAAATGGATGAGTAGAGGAGAGATGCTTGCTGTAGCCTCCCCAGAAGATGAAGAGACTGAATGGAGCTTTGCCTCTCCTATTTATACCTCTTAGGCTGAGAGAGGTGCAGTCTGGGTAAAGCTAACCACTGCACATCTCTCAGCCAATCAGGAGAAGGTATTGGAGGCACCCTCTGGTGAGTGTACCTCCAACCACCTTCTAGAACATTCTGAAGCTAAAACACTTTTTGGGAATCAACTTTTGTTAGTTATAAAACTTTGATTAGCTGCCAAAATTCGTAGGAACAAGTTAGCATCAATATAAAAACAGTTTTGGAGAGGTGGACACCTCTGCTATCGAATGCGCTTTACATAAACTTGATGTCACAATTGAAGCAAAAGTTAGTAACAAAAATATCCGAAAATAGTCATAAAACGTCACAGCATAACAGTTTAAAACATGCAAACCGCCCAGAAAGAAACCTCAGATCTACTTGGTAATGGGCTCTAAATGTAGTGGGCATTTAGATCTTTTTAACAAATGCTTAACTTCTCAATAAAGTTGATGTTAAGGGATCTGAAAAGCCAAGTTAAGACAAATAGCCAAACACACTTGCTCACTTATGTGGCTCATATTGCTGATATCCCAGACATACACGTAACGCCATCTAGTGGTGAGGTTTAGAGTCATTTTCGTAGTGTTGCCACCAGCTCTGGCAGTGAATCTGCCAGGACCATGACAATCCACAAACAAAAATCGAGGTCCGCCCCGGACCTGTGGGGAGGCGCCAAGTGTACTACTGAATATGTAAAAAGGGAAATGCCCACGCTTTTGGAAAGAAACATGTAAATGACAATAAGGCATGTTGCCAACTGCGCTTTAAAAACCGATAAAATACGCTATCACAAACTTTGCACTCCTGAAAAAAACTAGTGTACTTAAAAAAAATTCATCTGAATGTGCGCGCTTTAAACTTACCATACTTGCTTTAAATACAATCGCAACACTTGCTTTACATAAAATTAAAACGCGCTGGCACATGAAGAATTGAAAATACATACAAGAATGAAAGTACCCAAAAAAAACGACCTGTTCCCTGACATTCCTTTGCTGTCTCAGCTAGTGTCGCCTGTCCTTGTCGTGTCGTTGTCCCTTGGCTGGTGAAGTGGGTGGCTCACATCGGCGAGGGCAAACGGGACTGGCGTTGGGGCCAGTCAGTGGTGCAGGGCGTCTAGGTGATGTTCCGGTCACCAGCGGTGACTGCCGGTTCGGCCTATTTCTGGTGTAGGTGGTTATTGTCCTGCTGCATCGCGGCGGATTCCGAGCTGTCCTGGTTATGTCTCTGGGCTGACGAGGCGAGGTGGAGATCGATCTTAGGATCGAGCGCATTTGGGGTCCAGGTGGTGACCAGCAGGTCACAGTGGTTACCGAGACATCTGATGCATTGCCTTCCTCGAAGGTGTTGAGGTCGATGTCTGAGTCCGAGGCGTTAAGTTCCAGTACATCTGGTACCACAGGGTGGCTGGCAGTCAGCTATGCGACACCTGGCTGGCTCTCGGCCATAGTGACGTCAGTGATAACTCTCAGCCGGGTGGTCTGTGGTTTCCTGGGTGGCATGCCGGGATCATTGCTAAATAGGATTTTGGCCACTGTTACTGGAGTAGCGTTTGCTGCTGCACCACTAGCTGTACTAGCCTGATTCGTAGTTGGTAAGTTAGTGTCGAGGAATTTATTCAGGGTAACCAGCAACATGTTGGTGGCGACCAGTGTTGTCATGGGCGGCTCTTGTTCTCGATCAGCCTCACCAGTGTCGCTCCCGGTGCTGGAGTTGAGTCTGTTGGCTGGAGATGGCATGGTGGTAGGCCCAACTGCAGTCATTACTTTAATGGGCAAGAGTGGAGGTGGGATCTCGTTGAACCAGGTCTCTTCTTGTCGTTTTTTGGCTGGTGCCACTGCTGGACCCGGGTTTGGGTCGCTCTAGTGGATAAACCCGTAGTTATTGGAGGGTGGTTTGGGGCGCCACTCTGGTGATTGTGACTCACATCCCGGTAGTCCAGCCGAAGTCACATTTGGTTTGGATGGTGTCACCAAGTCAATGGTGGCGTCCAGTGGCATTTTTGAGATGGCCCGTCATTGCTGGCGTTTCTCCGCTCCTGACTTCTTTGATCCGGGGACTGGGTTGGTTGGGAAAGAGGCAGGTTGTCAAGTGGTTGGTACCGTGGGCATCTTTGTTCCAGTCTTCCTGTTGGTGGGTCTTGGTTGTGCGGCACTGGTACTGGCGATTCCCTCACCCAAACCTGACCGTGGCGCCTTGTCGTTACTAAGACCTGACACCTTGGTGGAGTGGCTTGACGATTTAGTCTGCACCTTGGTTTTAGATTTTGATGTAGTTGTCGACCTCTCTGTGTGTGATCGCCAGTTTGATCCTGCCTTGGTGGACTGAGAAGACCTTTTGGTTTCTTGTAAACCCGACGATGGCCTCGTCTTCAAGTCGGTCTTGCCCTGGGTGTCTGAAGTCTCCGGTCTGGTTTTAGCTGTTGTTGAGCTCTGTCCTGTAATAGAGCTACGGGTTCTTTCTGCTAGAGACGGTAGGAATTTAGTGACTGCGCTCCGTGCGGTCACCGGTTGGTCCTTGGCACTTAGGCTGGGTGCCGATTTGGAAGGTGTCGCATGTTTGTCTGGTTTTGCCAATATCCTTCAAAATTAGCCTGGCTGTCTTTGCCTGAATTATTTCGGTAGCGACTGGCGTTAAGTCTGGTGAAGCTTTCTGCTGTCCTTTGGTTGACGGGTGGTGGCCTAACCTATCCAGTAGGCTGGACATCGTTGGTGGAGACGGATCTCTGGGCAGGCGCCTCTTCCGTTGTCTGTCGGAGTTGTGTCCTTGCCCCGGAGCTCGTGGTTCGACGTTTCCGGTAGTGCTGGCTTTAGTATGTTGCCTTTTTGGGCCTGGTATTGTACCTAAATACTCTATCTCTGAGGAGCTGTTAGAGCTTTCCAGATGGGAAGTTGAGCTAGCCATGTTCCTCGCAGGTGGTGCATGGGCTGCCGTTCTTCCACTGGTCAGGTGGCGGCGACAGTTTACCTTGGTAATTATAGGTTGAGGGTTAATGTGGCGTATACTACTGGCACCTGTATCTAGTGGCCATTGATTTCCGCCCATTGGGTAGCAGACGAACTGCGGCGAGAGGAGTCTGCCGGTCGGCATATCGTCAACTTCAGTTGTGCACTCGTTAGTGTGACTGGTGTGGACCGACGGGCCTGGATGAGCAGTGACTGGTGTTCGTAGTGGCTGGGGGTCACCTCGTCTGTGGTTTGTGGTGCCGTTGGCCTCCCTGGCTTGGCCCATGTGCCATCCTGATGGGTAGCCGCCCCCACCGTTACGGTACTGCTGGGTTTGCATCCGCAAGAGGCCAGCCTCATCTGTGTGCTCGTCTACGAAGATTAGCGGTTCCACTTGTTGGGGTATATTACCGGTGGAGATGGTACCGCTGATCTGTGGGTTCTCTTCCTGCGGGCCGGTGTTAGTAGTATCCGGTGCCGGTCTTACAGAGCGGCTCTTGCTGATATTTGTAAGTGCAGGCTGTATGAATGACACCACCTGGTACTCTTTTGGCTCACTGTACAGTGTTGGTGTGGTGTTTCTACGTTGTGTGTGCATGTCACTCCCTAGTGCCGGTTGTGGCGTCGGCTCCTGCTCCTTGGTGCTGCCTCCTTACTCTTGGCTGGCCATTGGCCCTGCTTCCGGTGTCAGTGGTGCACCTGTATGGCAGGACCACTCGTTAGTCACGCTGAGCGGGCCCTTTGTGTTACTTATTTCGGCTAGGACGGTTGGTGTCACGATGGTATGTGCTCTCGCAGTCTCCTCACTGCCATCTTGGTTGCTGCTGGTGGCGGTAGTAACCCTTTCGTATTCCAGGTCGCCTGACACACCGGTGTCTAGGTTCATTTTTTCAGCCGTTGCTTCCTTGGTGGGTCCTGTGGCGATGGGCGTAGGAGGCACTTCCGGTGTTGGCGCAACATCTGCTTGTGCACCGGACATGATGACTTCTTTCTGGTCGCCGACCGTCTGATCAATCATGCCGCTTCTCCGGTATTGGTTGGCGCCGGTGTTACGGAAGCTGTTTGGTTCAGTCTCCTGTCCCTTGTTTGCTGACTGCTCGTTATCTACCGTGTGGCAGCTAGTATTCTGTGCAGTAAATTGCACGGATGAGTTCTCACTAACTTGGTGAACAACCTCCAGCATGGGAGTCAGCTCACTTCCGGTGTTGCTGACTGTTGCCCTAGTGTGTTCCAGGTGTTCGTCCTGGGAGGAGATATTATCGTCGGGAATTCCCTGGTTTACTCTGTGTAGATGACTAAGTTGTAGGTCCCGTTGGCTGGAGGTGACTATTTTGTTGTCTCGTTCCCATCTGTTATTACTATCTGGGTTCGATGTGCAGGTTCGCCAATCGCCTGGCTTGGTGAAGCGGTCTAGGCTGTGGTTGCCTAGGTCATCGTTCCGGCCTAGGTTGTTGTTACTGACTAGGTTGTCTTTGCCCGGTCGGCACTACGGCCCATGTTGCCTTCATCTAGGGCGAGGTAAGCTTCGATCACTGGTGGTGGTGCACTTGCCCCAAAAATGTGCGAAACATGGGCTTTGGCGACAGGTAAACTATTAGGGAAGCGAAATGGCGAACTTACGAATTGGTGGTGTTTCAAGATCGTTACCGCTGGTTGAAGATACCTCCCATCGTGATATTTTCGTCTGCGGCTGGGCCTCTCTCATCTCCTCGTCGCTTGATGAATCAATGATGGGCTGGTATGACGTTAGGCCTGAGGGGCTGGCCTTATGGGTAGTGGGGGCTAGGCCTAGGTCTAGTGTTCTGTCTGTCAATATCACTACTGTACGTTCGGTACCTTCGATATTCGGCATTTCTGTGGTACTGGGTGGCTGTTCCTCGGTTGACCGGCCTTGCTGCTTTAGAAGCCGCTTCCGACATTTCGTCCCTATACGATTTTTACCCATGATGTGAGAAAAACAAGATTCACGTGCGTTTGTTGTGGACTGTAGTCTGGAATGGCTAATACTTGGACTGTACACTTTACAGTCAACCTTATTAGTTTCCCGTGGTGGGTCGCGGTTAAAAAAATGAGTGCTGGTGTTTATTTTGGCCTGCCTTCTCCATAGGGGCCGTCTCCATAGGGGTAGTGGTATTAGGGGGTGTCGAAAAATTTATTTATAGTCACTGGGTTCACACATATCAAGAAAACATACATGATTTGGGGTGGCCAGGTCAAGCCACAATCCAGGATCTTCGCTTTCACATCTGTGAATTCCAACTTGTCATTCTGGAGCATGCAAAGTTTGTACATGTCAAAAGCATAGTCGGCAATCTCCTGTCTCGGCAAGAGTTTCAAATCTGCTATTTGCCTTTCAAGGGCATTCTTCTCATCCTCCTGGCACCAAGTAGTCATGAAGAGCTTTCTGTAAACAGGCCAAGTAATCAGAATCCTGACCTGGTTGTCATCGGTATGCTCTAAGATAATTTTATGTTATCTGGCTAGTGTTTTGTCATACTGCAACGGTTTGTAAGGGAGCATCTTGTTGGGTGCAGGTCCCAACATAAAAACAAATTAAATAACTGGCATTACATTACATGGACAATAAAATTCTAACACC
>JAQGBY010005459.1:0-14615 GCA_034698785.1 Mycogona germanica | reverse complement strand
CGACGTCATGCTTTTGATGTGGAGACGCCATTTTTTAAGGTTGAAGCGAAAGGGAGATTATCCAGAATTTGGTAAGGATTATTTTAATATTAATATAATAGAATCACTTAAAGGCACTTTAGACCAGCACTTTCAAACAATGGACACAGATATTTCAACTAAAAAAATACAATATATTTCTAGTATGTTTTTCACAATTATTGATTTTTATAGAAATGTTAAATTCATTTTAAGAATTCACCACATTTCCCGTCTTTTTTGTTCGGCAATGTCTCGGATACAGAATCCATCTTCTAAAGAATACAGGTACCTGTCCATATTTGTAAAGAACACTCTGAAGGCGTTATCACATTTAAAAAAAACATGTCTGCTGTGCAATGTTCGCCAGGCAATAAGCTTGTGGATGACGGGAAATGCCAGAGTCGATATGAAGATGTGGAGCATGCACCTGACGACCCAGAGCACCTAAAAAAAATCTGAAAGGTGCAGAAGTTAAACGCAGGGCGTGTTTCAACGAGACCAGTAATGGTATTTGGTGGTTGAGGGTGTTAAGTGTGGGTTTAAACGTCTATCGAGAGAGCTGTGGGGGGATTAAGTTACGCGGTCATGTCGGCTACACCTTAATTCCTCCACCCCTCGTAACCACACCATGAGCACAACAACTGCCGACAACATACCTTAAAAGCAGGCAGCACGGTCATTTGTGATCAATGAGGACAGGAGAAACAAATGGACAAACCTTTTGCGCAATACGAGAATCATATCATTGATCAAGATCTGATTTTCGTTCAGTCTTATTTAAAAAATACCCTAGTGACCAATAAATGAGTGAACCACTGGAGAATCCTTTATTACAAAACAGAGATTTTGATTTTCGTGTCCGGATGTTTTCTGCCGAACGGCTCAATGAAATGGCATAAAAATTAACATACCCTTAGTAGACCATCATAATTCGCTAGCGACGGAATTTCAGATCTCGATTTTCAATAAAACATAATACAACTAGCTCAACAAAATATAGGCTAATCTCCCCTTCGCTTCAAACTTAAAAAATGGCGTCTCCACATCAAAAGCATGACGTCGTCGATTTCACGAGACAACCAAATAAGCCAGATAACAGTTCTAACCAAACACACAACATACTATTAGCGGAATAATTTTTTCAATGAAAAATTAAATTAAATAACAATATTAAAAAACATAAAATACTTAAATAGATATTTTAAAATTGATTCTTTTTCAATTTAACATAATAAATGTCAAACGATTGAAAATTTGTTGAAATAAACAATAAGAAAATACATGTTGAGGCACCACTGCATGACGTAATAATAATAAAATACATCATACGGAAAATGTGACCAATTAATAGTTTAAGAAAGTTTTCATTTTGCCAAAGTGTAGAATAAGTATTATCTTCTAAATTGACGCACAAAGTAATCAGTTCAGAAATGATTATAATTTGACAATTTTGGATTTGTTCCATTCAGAAATGTAAACCGATGACGACAGTCTTAATTTAAACATTCGCAAAAATAACTGTGTAAAGGTGCACCCGTGAATGTCTTCGAAATTGCCAGCTCTGTTCCTTATCCCGTTTCCGCCTTTCGCAATATGAAAACCAAACGGTAGCATAATAATCTGAATTTCGCAATTTACATAAACTATGACTATAAACCTCATTCAGAGTTTGAGTCACCATTCGCCATCAGACTACTTAAACTGCTGACTCATTTCTACGGTGCATCCCTCATACTCGGAAAGAGCTGCAACAAGAAATTGGAGCAGAACCATGACACAACATCGACAATTTACAATCGGTATTAGTAGATTATCCTGTAAATTTACTTAGATGGCGCAGTCATCCACATATATACAGTCGATTCGTTTTCATTTCACAAGCACGGGTTGGAGTTTACGCATGTCTAGGTCAGTTGGTGAGGATGCAACGTATGTGGAAATGGGTGTGTCCTCAAATCACCCCCACTTATGAGGTCCCCCGGTGCCTCAGGCTTCCGTGGAATGTCGCAATGGCCTGGCTCCGCACGATCGTCACTTCCGCCGCAGCAAACACACGCAACATTCCTGGAGAGGGGCCGCACTTCATCGTGACGTCCCATCTCATTGCATCATCATCATCAGTGGTGGTCAAACTGCTATACTGATGAATAAATACCCTTGACCTGCTTGAGAATGGCTCGAGATCTCCCAATTGTCATTGACATTTTTGGGAAAGCGAGCTTTCGAGATCGCAGGCGTTTTTTTCCAAATTCAGGTCACGTGACCGAATGCTCTTAAAAAATCCAACGCAACCTATTCAGCACATTCGAAATCGTTAAGCACGATTGAGATTTATTAAAGATTTGACAAACAATCTCCTCAATGACCAATCAAACTCCTGGTTACTCGAGCTCATTTAACATGGGTGATGTTCCATACGAGAATGAGACGCCTTGTCACGACGATTTTGTTTCAGTGTTTCAACGCACCCTTGAACCAGTCATACTTCACCACAACAAATTTTCAAGCCTGGTAACGCCAACATTGCTACCAGTTTTTTTCTTTTCAAAATATAACTGGAACACTTCCCAACCCAAGTCACTAGCAACCAGTGAAAGTGAAATGGTCAATTAGGTGACTCCTAACCATTTGGGACAGTCACGGAACTCCATTTGCAAACATGTGTAGTCGCCATTAAAATAATGACACCGACGCGAATTGCAAAGTAGCACGTCATCCAAAACGAGAACCCGCAACAGGGTCTAATAACAACAGGGCGGCTTACAATTCAAATTGAAATACGTTTTTTAATATATTAATACTGTCTATGACACACTAACATGCTCTCGCGTTTTGGCGATGCAAATTCAATCTCAAAACGGCTAATTTCACAGTCCATTACCAGAGCAAACAAAATTGTGTAACCGTTGCAACTTGCACCATTGCATCCTAATTAGTACCTATAATCACCTGAAATCATTGCTAATAAAAATTAGCAATACTTTGTGTTCTCCCAGAATTCACTTTCAAAGCAAGAACAAATATTATTAGCTTTCATATGCAAAAATTATTTAATTGGACACGATTCTCACGACATAATCTAAACACCTTTTCAGTGACCTATACCGTTTATCCTATTAGCAATAGAACATGGATCAAGATCGATCATTCCAAACGTGTAACTAAATAATTCTGATTGAACTAGCACTGAACCAAACAAACATGGTATTTTTTTGTACATGAGGTACAGAAACATCATTCCAACCCTTGACAACACCAGATGCAGTTGGAAATCCCAACGAAGTTCATGATCCTGATCCGAATAGAAAACAGAGTATTAGGAAATTGCAAAAGGAACCATCTATTGAGATCAAGGAAACTACTACTGAAAAACCAAAGACATTTGACACAATTGTCCGGGCATCTACAAATACACAGTAAAAAGTGCCCGAAAACATTATTCGAGTTTCAAGCACCCAATTAAACTGAGCAATAAAATTGGTTTCAGCATCTCCTTATTTGAAACAAAAACGAGATGGACATATTTTTACAGTGTACTTTTCAACCCGCTTTGTCACGAACTTTGTCGTTTCATCGAAACACACATTTGTCTAAGGAAACTTTCACCACTTTGCCATTTCTTACGCCACCTTAGCCGAAGCGACTGACTCAAATTATTTTAAGTGAACAGTCGGCCCTTGATGGCTCGACCAGGTGCAAGAAGAAATTAATCCATCTCCCCAACCTTCGCTAACTAAAATAAGAGACAAATTTACCGCCACCCAGACCATGTTATGTTAGACGACCTTGGCCAAGGTCAGCTCCATTGGCATCCCTCACGTCAAAATCATCAAAATGTAACAGCAGCTAATCATTTCCGTCGCGATCTGGGTTACCTGCTAATGGTCAGGTGTCAAAAAACTTTTAAGTGGATCCTCTTATTTCGGACAGCCCCTCTTCCTCAACCTCCTACGACGACCCAACAACATAAAAACCTGTTCCCAGTTTTTGATATTTTCGTTCGTCGAATGTTAAAAACCTACGTGATTTTTGACTCACGATTCGTTCGTTCATCCAAAAGGAGAGACTAGTGCCGAGAGAAAGAGAGAGAGAGTGGAGAAACTCTCGCAAGCAGCCAACAAATATTACCAGTTTCGTTACCATTTTTGGCCGTGCCAAAGCCGTCGTCACCACCACCACTACCACCACCACCACCACCGCCGCCTAGCGAGAAGAAGTATAAATTTCGCGAAAGACAAGCCCAGAATGACAGAAAGAAAAACTAGACAGAAGTGAACTTCATGTAGTATTATTAGTATTCAAATTTCGGGTTTGTGGGGTCGTGGGTTGAGGGTGGTTCGGGTTGTGTGATTGGATCGAAATAAGGCCCGCCACCAGGGGCCCACACCCGTCAGAAGATATGACAGGTGCTCTCGTTAGAAGACTGTCTGCTACCCTAGGTTCGATACCTCTTTTCCTCACCATATGTTGTGCGACGTCAGCACCTGCTTTTGCCTAACCTAGGCTTCCTAGGAAATAGATCTTTACCCCATCTTAAACCCATTTCTGTCCTCAACTGGTCTTTCGATCCCCCCCATAGGCCCCTCTTGGGGGCTGCTTGCGGGTAAAATTTGTAATTTGTAATTGTAATGTGTCCTGATATCGTACGAGCACGGGTCACCACGATTTACTTCCGTTCTGAAAGAAAGTGTGCGAAGGAAGACGAGAGATATTGTATTACTGAAAAGGGGTCACTGCAGTCGTGCTGCTTTACTCGTAAGAGGTCGCTGTGATTCCAGTTCTTGGGTAAACAGTGATGATGCCCCATACATAGATTTTGCATGACAAACATCGGTCAAGAAAATAAAATAACACTAAAAAATAATGAATAGGTTGATCTATTTGTAAGATGAAAGTTTCTTCTCACTGATTCAAATTGATTAGTCTCAAATTTTGAATGTAAAACGTCAGTAGATGCAATTAAAAGTGCGCAATGAATATGCATGGGGCGCGTAGATATATAGAAATCTGAGCTGAACCATCAAACCAAGATCGCGAGCTGAAATGTTTAACGCGCCATTATCACCATGGCAACCAACCCATTTTTTTAAATAACGAAATTTTTCAACCCGATTCAAGTCTCTCATTCGAATATAACTGATCATCAATAACTAGTCCGTTCCTTTTTTTACCCAATCAATAAGTGAGAAATTAGAAATACACATAGAGGTTTGCATCAATCAACATTTTCCCGCCAAAAAATAAACAATCGGATGCTGACGTCAGATCCGTTTTTTTTCTGGGTTGAAAAATTCTATGCGTATTTCTAATTCCTTTCGCCCGAAAAATTCTGAAGGCATCCGACTATTTTATAATAAATTACAGTAGTCGAATTTTTGGGTGAAGACTGCGACCCTTGGTTCTGATTGGACCGTACACAAAAACAAGTGAAGGCGTCGTCGCGACGAAGCGCCAAACTGGGACAAATTTGAAGTGCTCGTAACGACGTTCTAGAAGCAACAACTGCTGCGAACATTCATTTCAAAAGTGCTTCGGCTGTCACAGACACACACTGTGTTCTCTAACTGAGTCAGTCGGACAGAAATCTGCACCCAAACTCAAAATAATGGTGCAGGGAATCTTATGAATAAACTTTTCCATGATTTCGAAGTTAGCAACCCCCCACCATTTTCATCAAAGGTCAGGGGGTTTTGCGGCACACACGCACATTAGCCAGAGACAGGTTAATGTCGCCGAAAATGGTTGCTTTTCATGCGGAAGGCAAAGAGGAGAGTTGGGGAGGGGGAAAGGGGCTGATGTTTCTTGTAAAAGGGGAAAGTGCAATAAATCAGGGCACCCCTAATCATACCAGCTGTAGATATCACACGCCAAAACAGACCCTTCATCCCTCCCCAGGCCTTGGCATCGTCAAGGTCCTGAGTGCAGTGCCACTAAGGGTTAGTGGAATTTTGAGTCTAAGGGGAGGTTAAGATTGAAGATGGACATTTTCCCTTGGAATTTGTTCATCCTAGAGACCCTCTGGCAAGGCGGTCACGGGTACTGCAGGAATTTTGTTTATCTAGAGGGTGGTTGGGTGGATGGAGAATTGGTACATCATTTGTTTTTAAGGGGCACAATACTTCGTTCAGTGTCTTAAGAAACTTTTCCCTAGCAAACAAAATTGAAATTTAGAGGAAGTTTTTGTTTACATTATGGATATTGACCTAGTTAATCTGGAATATAATCCGGAATGTTCCCATTTTAAATTATTTTCTTTAAACTGTCTGTTCTGGGGTTTCTTGGGAGGTCTTACGAACTCTAGGCTTGACAAAATTGAATAAAATTTGAGCTGTAGATAGTTTCGCAGATTTGTAGTAGAGTGCAACTTATTTCAGATCTCAATGTTGAGTATTTCTCGAGATATCAGTCGTTGAAGTTTGAAGCATTGTCATTAAAAAAAAGTACAATTACACAAAATTCACACAGGTTGTTACAAATTAGTCAGGTTGTGTGGAAATACAATTACGAGTTTTCGATAGCTAGGTCATTTTCATGTAAATGAGGACGCCATAACTTGGTTGGTTTCGGACTAAAAAGGTCCAGAGGTAAGAAAAAATGAAAGCGAGTTGAGAACAACGCCGGCTTATGGGAAGCATGACGTCATCATGTAATCGTCCCTAATATCTATCATTATATCAATTTTTTGCTTGCATACTTGTGGGTCGAAAGTCTACTTAGTCATCGCTAGAAAAAAAAGATAGATGGGAAAATTTATGACTAAATTCTGTGGCGTGAAATACAGTAGCAGAAAGTCAAAAATTAAAGAAATGTTAAACTATTCAACTTATTCAGTAAATGTACGTGTAATGTAGTTATTGTCAAAACCAAAAACCTGCAAAATAACCAACCTTACTGGTTTGTTTTGATATGAAGATCAAATATTCGGTTTATAAATGTTCTTGGTGTAGTTACCAATCTCAATTTTTTATTTAGTTGTCTCAATAAGTAGCCAAATTAAAATTGATCCATTCCGCCACAAGCAAAAGGCGAACAGAAAGTCAATTTCTTTGTGAATTCAAATCATCTATATTATAATTCTGAATGTCCCCTCATTTTAATTTTCTTTAACCAGTCTGTTCGGGCGTTTACTTATGAAAGGATTAACGAAATTGACTCAAATTTGACCAGTAGATAGTTTCGCAAATTTGTAGTCGAGTGCAACTTACTTCAAATCTCCATTTTGCGTATTTCTCGAGATATGAACCGTTAAAGTTTGAAGCATTGTCATGAAAATTCCAAGATGGCGCCTCGACTTTACAAAAATGGCGCCGTCACAATGACGTGCTATCAATGCTGCCAGAGACATTTGTCACCACACTAGATCCCGAATTTCTATTTATTATTCAAATGTATCTAATAAATATTTGTTTCACCAGTATATCCCGTATTTATTTCAGGCTTTTTCAGGCTCCTAACCAATTCAGCTACGACAGCACTGTCAACAATATAACAAACGTTGACCGAAACTTGCCATTTCGGAACCAAGAAGGCAAGAACACAATTAATGTGATGATGATTGTTTATGGGTTGCACAGGGGGCTTATCAGGATAAGAATTCTTATCCTATTTTTTGTCTATTTTTATTAACTGTTCACACAAGATATCCGTATCATTGTTCAAACAGTTGCTGAAAACTAATACTTCTTTCATTTCCAACTATTAGCACAAACTAAAAAGAAAAACACTTTTGTTTTTGCAATTATTCTCATTCGTTTCAACCTTGTTTCACGTTTCTTATTCGGTAAATCTACCGTCTAACGTCACTTGAACTTCAAATATTTTTGTGGTGAAGGAACTACAGGTACTAACTTCAGCACAAGCACTGAAGTCACGATGGGTAACTTTTTAATAGTCTACAGAAATCCGAAGTTAGCAAATAAAGCCTACAAAAGGCTTACCAAGTATACCAAGTAACTGTGTCACACAACACAACAAAGCCTCCAGAACCGAAAACCTCAAGTTAACATCATAGAAACCGGGCCTATAGTCATATTGCCACACAGGCAACACTGCTCACATTTCCACTTTTCCAGAGGCGCCAAAACTCACCCAAATCTTCCACCAGCTTGAGCATGACCCCGCCAATGTGTAGGTCACCTTTGACTCGCAGGGTCCTGTCCACCTTGAGGTCAGTCACGTAGATCCGCAACTCCCATGACCCGTCGCCGATCAGATAACCGTCAGAAATCATGATTACTTTTTTCCTTTCCAAATTTTAAAGAACGTTCCAGCAGTTTATCTCCTCGAATCAAACGAATTCCGAAACGTGATTAAACAGGAAAACCCGAACAGTCAAAAACGCGACAACTAAAAAAGAAACTTAAAAAGTTTTAAAACAGAATTAAAATAAATCTTCAAAATAAAAATTAAACAAAACGCGACTTTTTTTCGGCACCCTGTACAGTCATCGTGTCATTGCGGGGGGCGCAATTCCCGACTTCGTTTTATTTTTTTTCGACAAGTTTTTGGGTGAAGGCTAGACTAGTGGCGATGGTGAATTTGAGATCTGAGTATTTTTTTGAGGTCCTGAAGATTGTTTTAACCGAAATGATCCCCTCTAAATAATCCGGGAGAGGGGTTGGAGAGGAAACTGGAAATCGGTTAGTACAACGCACAACACATACGCGACGTCGAAACTGAACTCTGGTAGCTGACAGCGTTTACAAATTGAATCCAATTTCGTGACGAGATGAGCTCAAAACGGCGAAACTCGGAACAAACCAAAAACGATTGACTTTGGCGAAAGTTCACATTGAAATCTGAGGCTAGCACACGATCAAAAACGGAGCACCAAAACACACCAAACTACAAACAACGCCACATAGGAAAAACTGAGCGATTTTTGCCTATCAACTCCTGTACAACTCGGGTGCGCGGTTTAGCCACCAGAGGGCGGGTCTCTCTCGGCGTCGAACAAAGACATGTTTAACCGTAGAATGATTGAACAATCGAACGTTCCATAGGCTAGGAATTAAAATGTCATATAACTATTGACTTTGTAACATTTGAAGGCGACAATCAGATGCGGAACCATAACTGATCAATGCTTTCGAAATCTACTCTTATCAGCTCCTTTGCTACGAATGTCATTCCCGTGAAATGGCCGAAGACGATTACGGTGAATTGGCAATCACTGTGTACAATAAAAACCTATAAATCGTCCGGGGAATCAGGATTTTTTAAGGAATCAGGCCAATTAATATTGAAATTGATAATTGTTTTTGTTTTCGGCAATTGTTTAACAACTTTGTGCTTGATTAGTCTGCAGATTTTTCCGTGTTGGCTAAATGCTATCACGCGATTGCAATACACGCTAAACGTTTTCACAGAACTCGAAAGTTTATAGCAATACCGCAGTAGTTTTCAAACTGCGGCACGTAAATGTAGAAGTATAAAAACTTCAAAAATAATAAAAACAAACATTTATTTTTGGAAAAAAAAATTGTTTGATACTACATGTACACAGTACACACACACACACCCAAGATCAACTCAACATACAAAAAGTAATTGATCAAAAATACGGTACTCAAATAACAGAAAACACTAAATTGGTCCAACATTTTCCAGTAACGTCGACAACACTTACTTAATTCTATATTTAATTTTGGTATCGTCGAAATGTGGTCTTATTTAACAAAAACGAACTTGAAAACTGTAAAACTTCGATTCACTTTACTCATTTAAAAAGTAGTCAATTGCAGCATAAAGAATATCTGAACTATTTTCATGTACCAGTTGAGATTTCATAAATGTTCACCTGTTCTACAGATAGTGGCGCAAACATCTATAAGGCAGCAAGGTTGTGCTTTAGGCGCAAAAGTAGGGCTTTTGAATCGGTGTGCGCAGGAAACGTTTCCAGAGATTTTTGTACCATGCTGTAGCTGTTTTGTACATCACCGATCTAAAAAAAAATTAAGACTTTGAAGATCTTTTCCATCGAAATGTCAACCAATGAAACGGAAATGTCAACCAATGAAACGGAAATGTCAACCAATGAAACGGAAATGTCAACCAATGAAACGGAATGTGCAAAAAGTTAACTCACACTTCAATAAATTTCAGAGCATGAGATGTATAAAGGCGGCAAATTTATCCGATCATTTACATTTAATTCAATTACGTTATTTAATGAATACTATGATTACAAATTGGCTAGGATAGTACGCAATGTCAAAGTTTACCTTCTCCGATAAGAGTGATGAGTTGAAGAATGGTTCGTACAGATGTTCTCCTAATTTTCCAGATGCTTGAAAAAATGCTTTAGCCTTGTCCAAGATGAAAAACAAAATTCGTGATTACACTTTAAAAAATTCAAAAATGGTTAGTCCTAAACACAAAAGTAATTTAGCAATAAAAAGGTTCATTTTAGGAAATATTCTTAAAACATCAAATAATGTTGGATGGCGGCATTTCGTCCTAAAAAAGAATGTTTCCTTTTTTGAATTCAGGCAAAACTCGTCTGGCATTTCAAATTTTTTTTAGGAGTAGATGAGCAATAATGTTGAAACGTCACCTGATTGTGTTGACCGTTTCTGCACTCCAGAATGGCCAAATTGCTGTACGCCTCCGCGTGATTGTTGTCCAGAACTAACGCCAGACGGAGACACTGGTACGCCAAACTCGTATCCCCAATACTCTGCAATGATTTTGTGGTTTCCGAAATTTAATACTTTTTATAGATTAAACGAGTGATTTTCCAGAGAACATTTGTTAGTACACTGGGCTCACCAAGGCGACGTGACTGATGTTGTACCAGATGTCAGCCTTGGCTTCCTCGTTGGCCAGGGCCAGTGCTCTCTCGAAACAAGTCAGAGTCAGATCGAACTGTTGTGCGTAGAAACAGCACAGACCGAGATTGGTGAAAACCTCACTGTTGTACACACCCATCTGTAGTAACCGTCTGGACATTTGAAAAATAATAACAAATGATTTTAGAAAGTCAGTAAATTATATTTATGGATTGAAAAATGATCGCAGAAGTCATCATTTCAATTTTTTTTAAACATTCAGGTCCATCTGATTTTTATTTCTCGAAAGGAACAGACCAGCATACCTGTAAAACCTCATGGCTACTTCCGGTTGATCACTGTAGAAGTGGTTGGTCGCCAGGCAGGCGATGGCCTCCACATTGGTGGCGTCGTACTGCAGAACGTTCTTGTAGAAGTTGACCGATGCCGGCAAGTCGTTGAGACCCTAAGGAAGCCACAGTCAATCAGAATTGCAAATATATTGAAAGGAAATCTAGGTACTGTAATCTATTGCTCTTACACGTATCTAGACAAATCAATAATCTTACAGACTCGAAATGCTAGCAGTAAAAATTCGATAACCAATGTAGGCAACAACATGTGTGAAATTAGATTTAAAAAAAAATTCCAATAGCATCTTCTTCTGGAAATAAATAGTTGTATTGTTCGAGGTATACCAATAAACCGAAATATTCAATAATAAAAATTCCTAAGTGGATAAAACAGCATTCTATCAGATTTTAATCAAATATATCGATTTTTTAAATATTGCGTGTTCTCGAAGAAACAATTGCTAACAATTTCAATGAATGTGTTGAGTCAGGTTTTTTATTTTTTTAGTTCCAATCACTGTAGTTCACTTATGCTTCCTTTCTAAAATGAAGAACTCCAGACTAGAAATCCAGCAAACTGGCTACTATTCAATGTTTTTAGTCCATATTTTCACTGGAACATGCACAGACCTCATGGATTCTTGCAATTCCAGTCAAGATGGTAGTTTCCCCAGGAAAAAGCTGCAGAGCCCCGTTGTATACTTCTACAGCAGTCAGGGGTTGATCCATACGGATGTACACCTAACAACACAATTCACAAAAGCATTTAAACACGAATTTAAATAAAAACGAGCTAGGTATCGCGTTTAAGACTGAGCTCAATTTTTAGAATTATGTATTTTGTTGGAAGAGATTCGATAGAAAACCCTCCTGCAATGTACACGATACTATACCTACTCAAGCATAGTAATTGTTACTAATGAAAATCTTGTTTAAAGAACAAATAAAAATGTGACATGTCAATACATGGTTTGACAAACACTTTAAAAGGTCAGAAACAAGCAAAACGGAATAATATAAAATGTGAACAACGTTTCCACGTACGTCCCAGACAAAAATCCGAATAAAAACGAGCCTATTAATTAGGAACCAGAAGTAAACTTGAACTTGGAGAAATTAGTTTGTCTAACCTTGGCTAGATGCAAATAGGTCTCGATTGTTTTATGCTGCACCAGAGCAGAGAGCAGTTGTTTCTCGCAATCACGGAATAATCCAAGCCTAAAATATAAATTGAACGTTCAGATGATCGTTCAGGTCGAAAAGTTAGTGAGAAATAAATCACTCACGCGTTTCCTGTTTATTTTTTTAAATAACAGAAATTAGTGTTCATTCTAAAATTTAAAAATGAGCACATAACCTTCAGCTTACCTGTAATAACACTTGGCGAGCTGAACTTTCCACCACCAATCTTTGAACTGACTCTTCTGAGTTGCTTCAGCTGCAAGATTCAGAGCCTGAAAAAATTACCAAAAAATAAAATAAAACTAAATAAATGTTAAATTGAAAACGTAACGCTAGATAGTATAGCGGCATAATCTAAAAGTTACAGGAGACAAAAGGACGAAAGGAATATCTGTAAGAATGTCGATGATTGACCACCCTACATTTATTTTAATAAAATTTATATTTCAAAAAATGAAATACCTGAAGTAAACAGCTAGGGGAATTTTAATATTTAATTTTAACAAGAACGTAATAATTAGGTGGCAATTGGTCTCGCAACAGATTGACATATTGCCTCAAGTTTACAAGATGCTGAACACGAAATGTTTATTTTCGCATTCGAAAAGGAGACAAAGGACTCACCGTGCGAACATCATTTTCGTGGTAATATATATACTGAAACAGTGGTTTGGCCACAGTCGGGTTGCTGGCGTACTTTGAGATGTTGAGTCGAGCCAAGTTGATGAACGGACCATCTGGATTGGAGATCATGGTGGCCTAGTAATGGGAGTCACAGCGTTAGAAATATAAGAAATACCTTAACTTGTTGGATGTGAAACGTGGTGAGCTAAAACCAATTTTAAGGATGCGAAAAGAAAACTAAAAGGAAATGCGGTTGAAGAAAACTGAATAAGAATGATTGAAATTGTTCGCAGTTTTTATATTTATTTCTTACAGTTCCAAGCCACATGAATCGACCAGACGCCGACGTCATAGGCCGGGCGGTGTGGGCAGTGCGCGGCGCGCTCATGGCCTGTTCCATGGTGGTCGGCCGACCACTGGATGTGCCGGGATGTAGAACGCCGGTCATCGGACGGCCGGAGGTGGACATGGGCCTGCAAAAGCGACATATGATTCAAATACATGAATGAAGTGACCGCCATGCTCGGAATACTCAATCCATACACACATTTTGAAATTAAGTTTGGATTACCGCCGAGCGGAAGACAAACACAGTGGCGAACTATTTTTAAAATTATAATTAATAATAATCTACTATTATTCTATTAGTTTATCATCATGTTAAACATACAAAAAGTCAGGAGCTTGGAGGACACAATCTAGAGTCGGCAACAAGTCTCTTCATAAAATTACTTTTATAGAAACTTCAATTATTAAACGTTTACGATGATGATACTTATTTCATGTATAAATATTACAATTACAATATGTACTGTGATGGACGTCACACAATTGTAGGACATAGTTTAATGAACATAAAAATTGTTTTACTAATAAAAAATTATAAATGTTTTATTAATAAAAATTTGTTTTGTTGTTGCGGCAACAACCAATTTTTATGTCCATGAACACGACGATGTCAAACTGTCTCCTACAATTGTATAACGACCATCATAGTATCATCATCGTAAACGTGGAACAAGTGAAGTTTTTATGAAAGTAATTTTATAAAGAGACTTGTCGCCGACTATGGATTGTGTCCTCCAATTTCCTGACTTTTTGTATTTATAACTCCATCGGCGTCTTCCCACATCTATTGGATGATAAACATAGTTTCGAATAGATATATACAATTTCATTATTACACATAACTCGTCTCCTTGTTTGCCTTTGTTCGACACTGTTCTAGAACATAACAGTTGCTCGGCTCACCGGAAAGCCTGGATGTGGCCGGCCTGTCCAGTCTTGGGAGCCCGCAGCGACGTTCCCGGCCGGGATACCTGGGCGATACTGTTGTCGTCCATCAGCACCTCGGCCAGACCTTGTTCATCCGGTTCCGAGTCGTCCAGAAACACTTGTTCGGTCAGCGCCTTCATCTTTAACACCCACGCTGCCTATCGGCCAGCAAAAAATAAATGTAAACCTCGTAACTCAGGAAAAATAACTGTCGGCAAGGCGACTAAATTGCTTCAGTCGATTCTAATTCAATCAGGTAAAACAAATCACGCCTATCAATATTTAAAAAAATACATTGTAGTAAACAGGACTTCATGGTTTCCCGACGAATCTTCGGCGCGAAGAAAAATCTTCGGCGTCCTGTGATTGGCTGATTTGGTGACGTTTCGCT
>JAQGBY010005458.1:0-14615 GCA_034698785.1 Mycogona germanica | reverse complement strand
GTTCAGGAGCTGCATTGTAGATGTGACTCGTACTTCAACTCCTATTTCCCCACAGTGTGTCGACAGTGGAATGGCCTAAATGAGTCAAGTCAAGAGCCTGTTGAGATAGGACAACCACACCTTTGTCCTTAACTGGGCATTTGACCCCCGCCATAGGCCCCACCTGGGGCTGCTTGTGGGTACATATTGTAATTGTAAGAGACGTCTCGTATCTTGTTGTCCCAAAACATACGATATGCCTTCTGAGATATTTGTTAAGGAGGCCCACCAACCAGCGTGTTCGCCCTAACCACTCCCCCAGGAAGCGGCCTGGTAACTTTGCTTGGCATAGCACGCACATATATGCTACCTAGGTAGGGCTCTTTACCGTGTATCTGAAATCGTGCAGGGACGGGTCCCGCGGCTTTACTTCCATTCCTAAGGAAGGCGTGCGTAGGAATATCTCTCCTGAAAAATTCCGACTGTCGGGAATCGAAAACCTAAGAGCTGAGAGAAAATTGCATTCACAAAAAAAGACGTCTCAATCTTGTCTCAAAACATACAGTATGCCTTAATCGTTGAACCTAAGAGCAGCACACACACCATTGTCAATGATTCACCCCTCTCTTGTTTTCCCTCTTGTCCATGATCCTGAGCAGCTTGAGGATTGCTGCAACTTTTTTATTTCCTGTCCATGACCTGCTTCTCCTTATAATTTTCAATTTACATTAGCAACTTTGTATCTTCCATATAATTTCTATCACATTATTTTTTAAAAAATTAAAATGAATCAAATAAAGAAAGGGCAAAGCCCTGCAAAACCCATGATACGACTGGGGGAAACGATTTCCGAGTTGGCAAGACTCGATAAGGAACGATACACAAAATATTTAAATGAGAGGTTTTTTTGTTAGGACGTCTGGATGATATATATCTGAAAATATTTTAAGACTATGCTTGTAATTTTTTGTGGTATGATTGTATCTATATCTCTTCATTTGAATAATGAATAATGAATCCTTATTTAAAATTGAATTGAATAGTTTCTATTCATTTGAAGCATCTCATTTTGTCCTCTTATGCCACATATTTGAAAGAATTATTTTTCATTGTGTTCCAGTGTGGACAAATCAGACGATGAAAAATCAAGCAAAACTGACAAAGGTGAGTTAGTTATATAAAAAGATGTTTGAGGATAAACTCGATAAGTAATATCAGTATATTTCTATATATTATTCGCATGTGATCTGAATATCTACAGGCTCGCAAACAAATATGATTTTTTGATTTTATGGAGCCACGTTTACCGATTGATTTGGGTTCTATCTAATATGATAAATGCATCAATTTCTTTTCCCAGGTTCCAAAAAACTAAAGAGAGCAGACCCGTGTGAAGAAGGCATCACCACCTCCATCTCCACATTGGGAGCATCCGTGTCTCCTCCTTGTGATGACACTTTGCGTGCTTCCACTTCCATGGTATGCTTAGGAGTATTGCCTGGACTCGGAGTTTACTCAGACAGCAGCGACTCTGAGGGGTCATCTAGCAGTGAAATCGAGGACATCAATCAGGCAGACTATGACCTGTTGGGACGGCCACGTTGGGTGCATGAACCGGAACACGTGGACAAAGGCCAGCCCAGCACCGGCAACACCTGATCCGTCCGTTCGCACCAAGCTGGATTTGTGATGGAATTTTACTACCGATTAGCCATTAATTTTTATTTTTGAAATCCTAAATAGACAACCGAGGTTTGTTTTCTCATGGTAGCTGCCATTTGGGTCGATGGAAAGAAAGAATATTTTCTTCTCTACTGTTTGTTGTAAGAACTGATATAATAAATTGTTTATATCCTCTAAATGAACCAATTTTTGTGTACACATTTAACTGAATCCATTTTTTAAACTTGAGATATCATAATTTTTAAATATTTTTTATGTTAAAAACCACCCCAGGGGCTCCTGATACATTTTAGTAGCCATTGGCCTAGCTAGGTATGGTTCTTTAATGCCTACATGAAATCTTACAGGCATGTGTCCCACGAATAAGAATGATTTATAGGACGTCATAGGATTTATAGTCACAGCACCAAATGAAAAGATGAACCGAATGCCACACTCCCAATAGTAAAATGTTACTATGGGGCTGAGTGCGATGCTCTGTTCGTCTTTTCATTTGGTGTTGTTCCGAATCCAACAATTATGATTATGGGCCCATGGTTATTATATATCCTTGTTGCACTGCTTCAAGTTGCTTAGATTTCAATTATGCTTGAGATTGAGGCAAATTGTCCTTTTTTCAATTCAATGTGATAGGACAACAAGAATATAAACCTGAATGCAACAAGGAACTCAAAATAAAATGCAATAAAATTAAAAATTAATAAAATAAGAGTGCATACCGGCCCCTGCAATCCCTCGCCCACTTTGCCACGTCTACGTTCATAGCTGGCCAAACGAACTTCGCCCTCATCGCAACTCTTGATTTGTTGATGCCAGGGTGATGTAGGTTGTGGACTGCGTTGAATGCCGGGCGTCGTAGTGATTCGGGTAAATATGGACGTCGCACTCCGTTACTCTCTTGTATGTACAGCAACACCTTTTCATTGTTTTGAACAATAAAGTCGGCAAATTCTTTGCACTGTCTGCTAGTTCAAGTAAAATTGTGGCTGATGTTAGCTTAGCATCAATTGAGCAACGTCTGAAATGTTCCGAACATTGTGGAAATTCTTTTATAAATTGCCTGGCACTGAAACTTTTCTTTTTACGCACAAGCCAAATCGCGTTTCGCTCTTGTATTGCGAGCGTCACTTTGATCCTTAAGAATTCGAAGGATGACGTCACGGAGCTACACGTGCGCGAGGTCAATTCATAAAGAATGTAAAGACCAACATGAGTGCCCAATTTTGATGGAATAAATTAGATTCGCAATTTTATGATCAAATTTCTAGACGTTTTTTTTTTGGCCCACACTGTACTAACTGCTACTGAAGCTTGAGACGCCACGTGCAGTTCACCATAGTGAAACAAAAACGTCCAGCTAACATTGAATTTTACTGAAGATGACATAAAATGATAAAATTCACGACAGAAAATTATTTTGTGAAGCAAATTGAACATTTTATTTTAGCAATTCTAAATAAAACAGATGTACATTCTTCCAGTACACATTTTACTCAGATACAGTTAAACATCTGAAAACCATTTCTTCTGTGCTTTTTTTGATGCTTTATTGTCAAATTTTCTGTGATAAACGTTCACTAGCTTTTGTAGCTTGGTTTCATCCTGGTTCCACTTCTTCTTTGTTGGTGGTGGTTTCTGCAATTATAAGAAATGGAAATAATTATTTTATAGTGAGCACAATATTTTTCATACTTATAAAAGACTACGAGGTGACAACAGATTATTCGAGACACGACATGGAATTTCACAACAGATTTTTTTGCTGACTGAGTAAAATGAGCTGAACAGAGGATTGGGTAAGGACCGCTAGATCGTGTGTTGCTGTGACTTTGGCATGTGGTGCCAAAAGATAGGGTCTCCAGCAGGGAATTGCTAGATCAGTTTCTGGACAACACCTTTCTTTCAGCACTGCATGCTGTAGTCACCATTCCTGGGTTCATCCTGCATTATCAGATTGATGCTGAGCCGTGCTGCCTAGGTGGCTAGGATACAGCCATTGCCACCTCATCCACCAACAGCAGGATGCAGGATAATTTTGCGGTATTGGGAAATAAAAATAAAAAAACATAACTCGTCATAGCCCAGTCGGTATTGCGACTGACTGATTCTGCGGTCCCTGGTGAGATTCCAGGCAAGAGCTCTCAAAAAATGTCTAAGCACCATGAACACCTGTAGTGCAATCGACTACAGTTAGTGGATAAAAAAAGGTCTCTTACCATTCCCCTATCAGCTTTCCTAGTTGAACGACTTGGTTGCTGTTGATGCCGCGAGACTTGTCCTTTCTGTGTCTGCTTCAACTTTTGACCCAGTTGGGGGCCCTTGGCTGCAGACTTTTTGTGCTTGTCCCGCGTTACATGCCTCACTTTGGCACCCGAGTGGGAAGGAAGACCTTTGAATTGTTGGGTGTCACTCTTGGTTCCCATGAACTGAGATGACACGCCGTTGACTGAAGGATTTGTTAACTTCCGTGAAACCTGAGCAGCTCGGATTTTCTTTTTGGCCAGAGTCTCTTGTAGAATTTCCTGGAAATAATCAAAACCAATTAAAGGTATTTGAAATCGGACAAACAAAAACAACCCTAATCCAGTTTACAAATAATAATACCTGGTAATCGAGCCACTATACTACTCGTGATCGACATGAACCTTTCTTTTCACACGCAAAGAAAAAGAGCATGTGGGTATTTTTTCCCTTCACGTTTCTGGCCCGCTCATGCGAGATTTATTCTAGTTAATTTAATTATCTAACAAAATGTAAGTAAATTTCATTAAATTATTAAACATTCAAGCCAGTTTTGTTCACCAAAAATGTTGAGTTCACATGCCAAACATGCTCACATGACAAATGTCATAACAAATAAAGGGGAAAAACGAACTTTATAGAAGGTGAAACAAATTTTGTCCAGTTAAACATCGGGACACTGACCTTATTTCTCATCTGGCTTTTTTCGAGCCTCTTTTGTCTTGCATTCAAAGCCACCTTATTCTCCAAAGAGAAATCGACAATAGGCCGCTAGAAAACAAAATAGCAATTATAAATATGGCGATAGACAAATATTAAACCTCCAACAAGAAATCGACAATCGAAACCGGAATCGATGACTGATAACTTCCACTTTCAGTCGCACTCGACACACGAATATTCGAATTAGTTGAACTTCGTATCACATTTAAAAATGTTAAGTCTGAATGTGGTGGCAGACCCATTCAAGAGAGAATGACCAGGAGCTGGAAGAGATCCTATCGGACCGGACCAAGATGGGGTTAAAATTGAGTTTGCGATCAGTCATTTGGGAGTTTCCGGCCATGCCTTCCAGTGGCAAAAATGGCTTTTGACGAATACCATGGCATAGCCCCCCGGGGAGTGGACAAGGTCGGGGCTTTGGTATCACAGTGAAACGTCTGGCTGGCGATCAGGTGCAATTGCACCGACTGCACTGAGGAGTGCACTTCATTCCAGAAGTCGAAAACCCAGAGGCACACGAGATTGGCTACCCATGTACACTGTGACTCATAAAAATGAGCACCCTATAAAAAATATCACTACTTCGTAAAAAATGCTTAGATTTTTGATTGACGAATCGATTATAACCCCAAGTTTTCTTAATTCGTTGTTTTAAGTCTTCGATATTGGTAATCTTCGATTTGTAAACCATTTCCTAGAAAACTCTCCAAATTTTGTAGTCCACTGGATTCAAGTCCGGACTGACCAAGGTCAGAGGTTGGGTTCGATGAACTGTGGCGTTACCGCAGTTCAACTGTTTCTCGAGCATGGTGAGCGGACACAGTCTTGTTGACTGCTAAGTTGAAAAAAATCCCGAGATTTGTCACAAGTCGGCAAGAAGTTTTTTGCTCAAAAGTTCATCCCTATAATATTGGTCGCTCCATCAATCCGGGCTCAACGAAATGAATTCCAGTTCAGCCGAGCCCGCGCCAGGAATCGAACCCGGGACTGCCGAGCCACTTTACTTTAATGTAATGCCTGCTAACTGGCAACCCCCATTTCATATTATATCCTGAGATTCTGGCTTCAAACCACACAAATCGTGTGGATAATGGAGGTGGTCGTTTTTAGACCGGAAATCATGGTAGCAACTAAATTGAACGACCCAATGTTTCAAATTCCATACAAAATAGAAGTTCCATCCACCACAGCTCAAATGATGCTGGAAAATTGGATTAATTTTCGACTGCTTCTTCAATGGCAACCACAAGTAGTCGCTGATGGATTATTCCACGCCACCCGTAGGCCATTGCACCTTATGAGCAGCTAGAATGGGAATTGTTGATATCTTGCCACATCAGGCATGATATTGGCAAAAGGGAGAAAATATTAATAAATACAAACCGATAATTTGCCAAATATATTGGGGTTGTTGTTGGTATTCCTCAACGCTTCCATCGCGTGCTCATGTTGGGTAAACGATACATATCCAAATCCTTTGGAAATTCCCAGTCCGTCGGAGCCGATGCTCTTCATGTTCCTGATAATTCTCGCCTACAAAAGAAATGTTATGAAGATCCGAAAATAATTTCTGAACAAATGTACACATGACAAGCACACACACACTGCACCGACACATTTGCTTGAAAAATACACAATTGCGAACCGAGGACGCACGAATTTAATCGATCCCAACATTTTCACAATCCGAATAATTAATATATATATTTTTCTCTCGAGCCGAATAATTTCTTTCGGAAATCGTATTCGAGTATGTGAGAATTTAATATGAAATAATGTATGTCTGAGCGTCGCTTAAATAAGTGGCCGTCCACTGAATACTAATAGAACGATAATGCGGAAGATGTAAATGTAAAGAGTGGTTTACCTCTGTAACCTGTGCTCCGGCACCAGCAGCTTTTAGAAAAATGCTCCTCAACTTCCTGTCGTCGTGAAGCGAGAGGGGCAAATTACGGACACACAGACGATTGTCAGAGATGAAGATGTTATTGTTGCTCAGCGTTCTTCGTTTCCATACATTGAGCTGTCGACAAGTAATGAGCATAGTGGCTTGTTAATACAATTTTCAGATTCTCAGCCATCAGGTCATAGAGGAACATTTATCCTATATAATAAAAAGCAGTTTGTCTGAAAAGGAAAGGTTGTTATGTTTGCCATTAGCAGTACCGCCATCTATCAGCAAACAGCATATAGCTGACTACGGAGGGTTGATTCATCTAATTTGGCCGATTTTGAAAAAGCTGTATAACCTATGAAATTCCATTTCTCCACCACCTGTTGTGCTCGATGTGTTAATGCACAAGTTTTGATCGATGCACGCATGATACATTTTTAAGAGCCGTTTTTAATAGATAGCTTCAGCCTTCCATACATTTCGGGAAAATGATTCTGTGGCTCGTGCCTTTAAGATAAAAGGTGTAATAGTTGGAAACATACGGCCGTTCTCTGATCCAAATCTTTCTTTGAAACATCCTCAGCAGCCTCTGTCCCGGGTCGAATCACTGAACAAAAACAGAATAAATTTATACGTCAAATACTACATATTTTTAATTCATCGTCTCACAGCATGTTTGTTAAACCATTTTAAATATTGCTATTGTAATAGACATACTCAGCAGCCCAGCACATTTTGCTAACCAAGGTTGAAATATTTAACTCGCACTTCCAACTTTATTTGTGATACACCTGACAGTTGATCAGGACTGTTGAGAAGTCCAGAATATATAAAAACTGTACAATTTTTATAATGGATAAAAATTTCAAAATCATTTTTCAAGATTTTTTCGAATGACTTTCATTAAACTTTTGAAACTGTTAAACAAATAGACGGGCTTCTTACATCCTTCCCGAGCCAAAAACAAGTTCCGATTGTCTTTCGCCTTTTTGATTTTTTCCTCTGCTCGCTTTTTTAACTCTTCCCGGCTGATGGCAATGCTGACCAATACTTTCTGATCGTCCAATATTAACCCATCATCCTAAACGAAATAAACGTGGAATAAAATACACAAGAAATGTTGTAGTGGCAAATGATAAACCCACCAATGACATTGCAATGGCATTAACCTGTGGCTATGACATGGGGCGGCTTGCACCCAGTGTGGCCTTGTGTATAAGGTAGTCCAGAAATAAGTTAAGAAGTCTGTCAATCGGTATCACATGGAAATAATTTCGCAAATCAGAAAAGACTCACATACTTTGACCGGCAATTTATCTTCTAGGATAGGTTGATCCTTTTTAATTGACAACAAATGTCTACAAATACTAATTTGGCGCCAATTCAAAAACCAACATACCTTTGCAGCTTCTTCCAGGCAAGTTGAAGCACAAGCCTTCTCCTTGAATTTGACGAATGCTGTGCCTTTTGAATGATCAGTGTCTCTGTCAAAGCAAACCACAGCATACTCAAGCTGACCGAATTCAGCAAACCGACTCTGCAAAGTATCGTTGTTGGTGTCAAAACTAAGGTTCCTATTGAGAACAAAAAACATGTAACCAAACAGAAATTATAAACATTTTAGCTTTTCTCTGTCCCTTTGTGCTATTCTTAAGTCAAAAAGGCCCAAACGATTCAAGTATTCCTGGATTTTGGGTGAGATACGTAATTTTGAGGGAACCTGAGAAAGTAAATGGATTTGAGAAGTGCTACTTACATCACAAATTCAGCACTACTAACATATATTTAAACCCGCAAATGAACCTGTCAAAATCATTGTGTAACTCGTCGCAGCACAGTTGGTTTAGCGACTGACTGGTTCGGCGATCCCGGGTTCGATTCCCGGTGCCGGCTCTTGATTATTCAATCCCCGGGTACTGGTAAAAATGTGCCTCTCACATAGTGCCTAAGCACCGAGATGGGTACAGAAACTCCTGTTGTGATATACACTTCAGTGAATAGTAATAAAAAAATTATGTGATTGTAATTGGGGAAATTGTGAGACAGGCTCCAACTAGGTGTAGAAGAACGGGACATACTAAAATTTGAGTTGTATTGTAATTGTGACTCGTACTTCAACTGCTATTTCCCCAGAGTGTCGACAGTGACATAGCCTTAATGAGTCAAGTCAAAGGCCTGTTAAAATAGGACAACCATACCTTTGTCCTTAACTATTCGATCGAACTCCACCATAAGCCCTGTGGGGGAATAAATTCGTACACATTGAATACGTTTGACTGTTTATTGATGTGGTGTTTATAGATTAGAAAGCTTAAACTCTGAGCATTACAAGATGCGTGTGGTTGCATCGGTAGATGTGAAGCAAGTGCCATATATCGATCCTTGATACAAAACTTGATCGATACTCTACTAGCAACGCTGAGTTTAGGCATGAAGAACCAGTCAGGGCTCCCCCAGATGGGTACGGACAGTTCCTGATGCGAATCTGACGTTCTTGCAGTGGATGGGAAGTTAGGTTAGGTTACGTCCAGAGACGTCGACTCATTGCCAGTAAATGGAGGGATGGGTGTAGTCAGAGTGGAATTGCGTGTGAGTCAGTTGGCTTGACGTGGTCGACAGAAACAGCATGATCCTTGCCCCGCACCTCAATGGTGAAGACCTTGTCAAAACAGGTGACGACATGGTAAGGGCCCTCCCACTGGGGCCTGCGTCACGTGGCAGAAAGACGTGCGAGCCAGTTGGGGGAAGCACAAAGATGGCAGCCTTGGAGTGGGTGCTCATGGGCACAGGAACAGAGGTTGCACATGTGGAGCTGTAGTTTGTCCAGATACGTGCGGTGGGGCACGGGTGCCGAAGGTGTACCAAAGAACATTTTGGAAGGGGTTGCACTGAAGTCCTCCTTGAGTGTGGAACTAAAGCCAACGAGAATCATCGTCAGCACCCTGATCCAATCAGATGTGGCATGGGCAATGATGGCCACTTTGAGGAGCCAGTGGAATGTCTCAACCAGGCTGTTCACCTGAGGGTGGTACCCCATGGTGCGGATGTGGACCACCTCCCATCAGCAATCCCAACTCCACGAAGAGGTCAGACTCGAAATTGTGACCCTGATTAGTTGTGATGCAGAGCGGCACCCAAACATGGGCAACCACTCCTTCACGAACTTTCATGTCTTGTCAGGGCAGTGGAGTTGGGGATCTGATACGTGGCTGGGAACCTTGAGAATTGGTCCACGACTGTCATTCAGTAGCAGGCATTCCTCGGCCAGGAGAGCGGCCCGACCAGGTCATGTGGTTGAACAGCTGAGAAGGCAGCTAGAATTTGCCAGGTGCTGAGTATGTCGGTGGGTCTTTGTAGTTTGACAAGGTGTGCACTGCCGGGCTCGGCAGACGAATGTGCATGCCTCAGCCAGTGAGGTGCGAACTTCGTGGAAGGGAACACTGGTGGTGGGGTTTAGGGAACCGGGCACTTGTCTTGCCTTTCGCTGAATCCGAAGCAAGTTATTGAGAGACACCTGCTGTTGTGCCACCATCAGGAGGAAACGCCTGTAAAAATTCAGCATGGCTAGAAAGTGTCACAGTTCAAGTATTGTGGATGGCTGAGTAATTGACGATAGCGTGCACGCTGTCCAGTGTTGGTGTGACCCCCTGGCCTGACACCTGATAACTTAGGAACTTGACTGCCATCTACCCCAGGACATACTTGGTGACATTAACATGTGTGTCCAGCCTCAAATGCTATCTGTGCTTGTCCAAGGAAGTTGATGCCACAAGGATGTTGTCCAGGAAGGCTGTGGTGAAAGACATTCCTCTCAATACCTCATAGATAAACCATGGAGGGTCCGACTGGCATTGTGCAAGCAGAACAGCATGACAAGAAACTCGAACAGCCCGCAGTGTTGTGACAGCTGTCTTGGAATGTCATTAGGAGACACCAGGATCTGATAGTATGCCTGCTTGAGGTCGATGGTGCTGAAAATGCTCTTGCCCACCAGACCTAGGGTGATGTCCTGAATGTGAGGGACTGGGTAGCGGTCTGGCTTGGCAGTGGCATTGAGTGACATAATCACCACACATGCTCCAGGAAGCATTGCATTGCTGGAAGAGGTGGCTAGGTGACAAGTAGTTGCTCTTGGAAGGCTAAGCTAGACCCTGCTCCACCAGGGCCATCATTTCACCATGTGCCACCTTTCACTTGTCAGGGCAGAGCCTGTGGGCAGGGGTCTGCTTCGACACTGTGATGGACAGTGGCATGTGAGACAGGCACTTCCGTGTGTGTTCTCTGAATAGGGCATCCCAAAGAACATTTTGGAAGGGGTTGCACTGAAGTCCTCCTTGAGTGTGGATCATCAGAATCAGGAACAATGAGAATCATCATCAGCACCTTGATCCAATCAGATGTGGCATGGGCAATGATGGCCGCTTTGAGGAGCCAGTGGAATGTCTCAACCAGGCTGTTCACCTGAGGGTGGTACCCCATGGTGCGGATGTGATCCACTCCCATCAGCAATCCCAACTCCATGAAGAGGTCAGACTCGAAATTGTGACCCTGATTGGTTGCGATGCAGAGCGGCACCCAAAAATGGGTCATCCCTGATCCTGATTCTGGTAGGAACTGGTCTGGTGGGTAGTCCCACCATCTGGAGCTGGAACCATGATTGGATGAACAGCTGAAGCTGCCGCCACCGCTGGTCCAGTATCTGGAGCATGAGCTACCCTTTAGCAGCTTGGCAAGCCAGGCAGGCTATTCATTGCTGCCCGGAGGTGGGGCAGGAGAATAGCTGCAGACTGGGGCGACTGAAGAACAGCCTCTGCTGGGGAACAGAATGAGTTCATCCATGATGGTGTCAGCCACCCCTGCTGCCGCTGCCAGTATCATGCACCTCAGCATGATGACGGTCACAAGGTCAGCACAACTGCTGACCTTCGAGCAGGCGCTGAAGCCACGAGGATGTAGATTCTCAGAACTGGCCAAATAGCCAATTAAATATGGCAAATATACCTGTCAAATTTTTCTAACCGGTCTCCTCCAGTGCAATCGCTCTGATGGCAAGCGTGGCCGCAGACAAGTTCTGTATGCCCTCACAGATTCAAACAGGTCGTTTGAATCTTTTGAATTAGGACATGAAATAGGGCAAACCAGAAATGTGTTTGGAGGCGACAACCCCGACCACCTGGACAGTGTCGGGTCAGGGACCAGAAGAGCTAGTGTGATGCTGGCTGCTTTGGCAAGGAACTTCACCATCACAAGTTCAATCTCACGTGTGATTTATGCTTTTACAATGGGATCATCAAGCACAGAAGCCGACATGGTGCAGGCGAGTGTGGTTGTTGTCCTTGTCGTGAAAACGGCTGCCTGGATATGTGATGAATGGAAGGCTGCAGACACCTGTGTTGATCGTAGCGGAAAGGCTGGGCACACCCGATTATCTGATCAGCTTGATGGGTGATGGACACACCAGATATCGGGTGAACGGAGGGGGGGAAACGTGTGATACGAACTTGCTGCTCACATGGGTGTGTCGGATTTCCTTAAATGTTCAAGAGTTTGTTATGGTTGGGTGTGCCGCGCACCATTTACTTGCCAGACACAAGTGAATTTAAAAAATAAAAAATGTACACTACAGTGAATTTGAAAAAAGAAAAAATGTACACTACAGTGAATTTGAAAAAAGAAAAAAATAATATAAGAAAAGCTGGCAGAAAAGAAACAAATTTAATGCAGGAATATCAGTATGATACCAGTCAGTCATGTGCATGGTTAGCGATTAATGGAAGTGGAAATTGCCAGCATTAATGTAGGATCACAAACAACTCACCTTATAAACAATGTTTTTCCTTCACCAACATCTGATTTTCTCTCGTTCTTATTCTCGAAGCATTTGGATCCTGGGATAAGAGACAAATTTTAAAACATTAGATGGGATGAGAAAGATTTGTTAGGACGTCTGGATGATATCAATCAGAAATGGTGAACTCGGGACATCACCGAATAAACAAGACTAACCTAGCTGTGAACTTTTACTGTTATTTAATAGGAACTGGTAATTGCGAAAAATATAGTTCCATGAAGACTGGGAGTTGTACCATGGACCCCTGGATTTCTAGAAATCTCTTGATTTTCCTGGATTTCTCGGAACTTTATATTTTTCGCAATTACCAGTTCTAATTAAATAATAGTAAAATATTGTTATAAAAGCGAGTTCGCCACTCGGTTCGTCTTCTTCATTCGGCCTGTCTTGAATTCACCATTTGAAAGTAGAATATTGGCAAATTGTCTAAATCGCAGGGAACCTTCGTTAGACTTGAATTTCTTGCGAGGAGATTCATCGACGATATCATCTTCGTTCTCCAAATCACCATAGTCTTTGTCTTCATCGTCAATGTCCGATTCCTCCGCTCCTGATTCATCGTTCGAGTCGTCATCGTCCTCATCCTCTACAGATTTATCCTCTTTCTCTTCGTCCTCTTCGTCTTCGTAATCGGAGCCATTAACTTGAAGAAAGTTGTTGTCTCCATCTAGTACGTCAAATTTCACAATTAAAGAATACATCAAATATATAAAATGATTGATCCTGCAATCGAGAGTCGGCAACATCGTCAATAAACAACGGTACTTCTGAAATAAAGAAATTACAGATTTGCGAAACAAACATATGAACTCGCCCAAAATGATTACTAGTTTAATTACTAAAAAGTTACTAGATTATATTTTTTTGAACTTGCGCTTTTTTTAAACACTATTTCAAATGCAACTGTAATTTACAACTGTTCTTTATTTCCTGAGGATCAGAAGTAACGTTGTTTAATGACGATTTTGTTGCAGACTCTCGATTGCAGTCAATCATTATATATATTTATTGTCGACTACCGTCGGCTTCAAATCTACTATTTTGGACACAGTATGTACACAAAACTAATTTACTTTTTCATTTTTCAATTAACTCCTGTTGTGACATAAAGTGAATTTTAAAAAAATGATTGGGCGATTCCACAACTGCTTCTATGCCATCATGTCATTTGGCACTCACTTGTTAATAATCTTAATGGTTTCGTTATTCTATTTCTTATTGGAAGATTAACAAATAAATTAAGAGAATTTTACCTTTGTTATGTACTTTTCTTTTCATAGTGACTGCGATGGGTCCTGGATGTGTGCTCTTTGCCTCAGATGCTGACAATAGAATAATGACAGAACATGGAAAATATAAATTATAATGTAAGGGCGAACACACTGATGGACCTCATTAACCCTTTAACCGGTTAAGACGACTGTAAGCATTCACGCCAATCCGCATCCCACCGGCAATGACGACATAACGCGTTTTCACTTTTCAAAAAAATCCTGGCAAAAATCCTCCAATCACAGCGAAATGCAAAGCACATGATTGGATAGATCGAAAAATTAATTGACCGGTTAAAGGGTTAACAAATATTTCAAGTACGACTCGTCATAGCCCAGTTGGGTTTTTTTTGGTTTCCAATCAACTGTAGTCAACCACACTACAGGCGTTACGTCCTCCTCATGGTGCTTAGGCACTTTGCGAGGGGGAACGACCAGTACCCCGTGATCGAAATTCTCGAGTCTGCGCCGGGAATCGAACCCAGGACCTCCGAAACCACAGTCAGTCGCTAAACCAACTGGGCTACGGCGAGTCGTTTAGCTACTGACTGTGGCTCGGCGGTCCTAGGTTCGTTTCCCAGCACGGACTCTCGAAAATTTCGATCATGGGGTACCGGTCGTTCCCCTCGCAGATAAATTATCGTTATATTCTTAGCTAATTATATACAATTAGTTAATAATATGCCCGTGAACAGTGCCAATCCGGGTGAACGGCGAATAAAAAGGCGTGATAAATAATTCATGGCCACGAAAAACACAAGTATTTCTGATTTCCAGGTGCGTCTCTTGTATTCCACCCTAATGTAAGCTGTAGTGATAGTGCCTAAGCACCATGAGGGGACATAACGCCTGTAGTGTGGTTAACAACAGTTGGTTGGTAAAAAAAAGTCTAACAGTGGGGCGGATAGGAGATCCACCCTGCTCGGGGGCAGTCGATAGCCGGGTCGATGGAAGGAGATCGATACCGACGGAA
>JAQGBY010005457.1:0-14618 GCA_034698785.1 Mycogona germanica | reverse complement strand
ATCTATCGCTCATCGTCAACTCCTTTTTTTTATTGGTCTCTTGCGTTTGTCTTGCCATTCTCGAGAAGCTGTGTGCCGTTTGGATGCACGCCATCTTGTCTGTTCTTTTGGGTGACCGTTGTCTAGTGCCGTTCATTCGATTTGTGGTGACCCGTCTCTGAACCCATGAACTTGGTTCCTTTGGACGACCTCTCTGCGGACTGGATGTTTTGTGCGCACCAAGATTAATACATCTGGCACGTATATCTGATAGATTTGTCATGAGTCAGATTTTTTAGTTCCATTTGTTGGCCACCATATCTAGAAGCTGCTAGTTGATTCTTACTTTTTTCGACCAAAAAGGTTTGAAAAAAGTTTGCGTGAAATTTATTTGTAGACGGGTCTACTTTATATTGTACGTGGTTCGCCATATACTGTATCTTCCAGAGATGGACCAGGAGCTCATGTCGTTACTATTAAATTTATTGCGTCATAATGTACGCATTCCCTTTTTATTTCAAAAGTATTTCATGTTGTTCGACTAGAATATTTAGACGGCTGTTTTCGGAACGACAAAATGAATATTTTTTCTTGAAAAAATGACTGAGAGTATTTTAAATGTTTGGTTTTCAATCGCCACATGTGTATACGTGTTCCCATGTGTGATCAAAACTTTTCCACGTCTCTTTTGGCTACAGGATTCACCGACTGACCTGCACGACCACTCACCCTTTCTGATGGGCAGCAGCCTGCTGTCCAGCGCCAGTCTGATGGGATCCACGCTGAACGGTGGCGAGCACCTGGACGAGGGCGACGAGGGCCTGGACGGCAAGGACGAGTTCTACGAAGACGTGGACGGCGACGACGAGGACGACGAGCGGCTGCCGGAGCCTCCGGTACAGCCACGCCGACACGCCCCGGCCCCGCCCACCGACGCCATGACCCAGAAGGTCGGCGGTGCCGGTGAGGGTGGCGGTGGTGGCCACGTGTCGCCCCGCCCAGACAGCAGTCCCAAGACAACACCAAGTACGCCGCAGGATCAGCCGTTGCCGTCCTTGCAGAACGGCGTTGGCGATTCGTCAGAGTCTGACGTGGACGCCCTTGCCGGTGAGTCGACAGCTTCGTCTGGTCCTCTTGATTATCTGACGTTGACAGTTGACGTTAATTTGATTGGCGAACTAACGTGTGTTCGATTCCCGGGGCGAGTTCTCGAGTATTCGGCTCGAAGGTGATATGTGCCCCCAAATAGTGCAGAATCACCATGGTGGGAACATTACAGTTATTGTCACTGTTAGATTTCTACCGGTTTCATCAGAGCTAAAAACAGAATCTCATTTCTGTGGTGCTGTGCGTGGGCATGGGCCTCTGATTGGATCTGTATATTGGACTTGCCGATTGTAGAGAAAAAAAATCTAGATTTTTTCCCCTTACTATATAATAGGGTTTTCCGTACTATCTTGGTTCTGACTCAGGAATTTAGCGATTACAATTCGGTAAATGGATAATAAGAGCGCAACTGGTAACTTATATCAGTTGCCAGCACCGCGAAACTGACCGAACGAAAGCCGAATTTTCTTCACAAAATGTGAAGAATTTATTTTCTTCCCTGCAGTTGATTAGTTTTTTTTTATGTAATCAACTGTAGTCAACCGCACTACAGGCGTTACGTACCCCTCATGGTGCTTAGGCACTATGCGAGGGGGAACGACCTGTATCCCGGGATCGAAATTTTCGAGAGCCCGCACCGGGAATCGAACCCGGGACCGCCGAGCCACAGTCAGTCGCTAAAACAACTGGGCTACGATTGATAAGAGTTGATTGACTTCTAATTAAATTTTCAGCGTCCGAAGTGCCCTGCGCGTGCGAGAGCCACGAAGGCAGGGAGATGGTCAACAGGGTTCTCCCGCTGTCTACCGAACAGGCACTGGACATGCTTTTCTCGGATTCGAAGTTTTTCCGAGATTTTCACCGCGAGCGAAAAACCACTGGTAAGCATTACTCGCAGCAATGCATTTTGACATTCGACTTTCTCGTATGCTTGTTTGATTTATTTATTCCGTTGTTCTATTGATTTAACGACATGATGGTATTTAAATGAGTCTTTTAAATTATAAAAATATGTCAAATTTAGCAAATGCTGTCGAAAACGCCATTTTATTTTCAGGATGTTTCAGGATGACTTGTATGCGTTAAAACATAATCCAGTTTCACATTCACAGTATTCTAGTATATATTTTTCCCCATTTCACTTGAAACGGCATCTAAAAGCTGGTATTAATTTCTGCCACAAACGTCATTTGCTTGGTAAATCATGTAAAACAACCACCAAGGTTGTCGTTGTGATAACCGCTGTTATTCGTGTTGTTTTCAGATGTAGTTCACAGTATTTGGCACAACCATCCCAACGGGAAAATAAGACAAGTCACTTACACGCTTGTCATCAATTTGGGCGTGGGATTAAAAACAGCACAGACCACAGAAACCCAGGTCAGTATAGCGAGTCGACAAGGTGATTGTAAAGATTGTAGCCGAATAAGGTGCGATAAGTTCAGAGTTTTTCCGTAACACGGTGGTGAGCACATGTACGTCATCCAACTTACATTGTATTCGTATTTGGCTGAGTTGCTCTCCAGTTACAGCAAAACAAAATTTCACTTTTATAATCAGGAATGCTGTAAAGAGACAGACATCTGAAAAACAAATTTATTAATTTTTTTCTCCAGTTTAAAAAATCTGAAATTCTTAAAGAGTTAGAGAGCAAAATAGAAAATTGCAGAGAGCTCAGCATCCACTACCTGTCCCACAAGAACCTTTTTCAGACGAATTTGAAGTTAGTGTGATGATCTTCTGATCTTGTACCGTTTTAGAGTATGCACAAGTGCAGTAAGCCAGGTCAGATGTATCTGATCGAGGTGGACGCCATCACCACCGGCATTCCATACGGCGACACTTTTTATACGCACCACCGCCACTGCATCACCCGAATATCGCCGGACTCGTGTCGAGTGCGTGTGCACAGCCAAATCAAATATAAGAAGTCCGTCTGGGGGCTCGTCAAGTGTGAGTATAGAGTTTTGGTTAGCCGCCGCCGAGCTGAAGGCTGGTGTCACGAAGAACTTAAGAATCTGTCGATTGTCCTAATAAATGAGGTGTCTGGTGAAATTAGGCAAAAACCTAGAGGGTCTTTATGCCGAGCAATTGATTTAAGGGTTATATCTGTTTTTGTTCTTGGATAAGGCTAATGTTCCGTTCTCAGATAGGGGTCGGTGAATTTATGGCAGGTAGCTGCAGAGGTTTCTAGAGTATGGTTAATGTAACGAGAGAAGTGCGCCTCGCATTTTGTTGATAAATAAATTAAAAAAGGTTTCTTCTAATCTGATTGATATAAAGTTTTGGTGTCAAGCGCATATATGAGCAGCTCTATTGCGAATAATCATTCGTATTCTGTATAGTATCTATGATTGTGTGTTTGATTGCCGGCATGTTTATTCACTACAGCTTTCATCGAGAAGAACACATGGAATGGACTTGATGAATTCTGGAGGAATTTTGGTATGTCAAGATTATATTATCCAATCGTAATCCCCAGCACCTTAGTTTGAATGAGCACTGACCACCAATTTAACTGCACAATTTTTGTATGTGTCATCAATGTCATTTTTTTTAGACCTACAGTTGGCTAAAGAATCCAATAAAATCATCGAGCCGCCTCAGGAGGCCTTGAAACCAGACGTCGGCCTCAGGCGTCGTAAGAATAACAAGAAGACGACCAAGAGTGTGGATAGTTTGGAGCCTCCAACCGTCCAGGCACCTTGGAGTCGAATACGTAAGCTTGGCTATCATCCTTTCTTATTGGCCGTACACACCAACTTTCACTACCGTACCTTAAAGTTACAAGACGGTTGCCAGTAAAATCAGCAAGTAAGAGTTCGCACACTTGACTTGCAGCCTTCAATTGCTGGCTTGTATCTGTTAAATGTCGGTAACTTTACGAAGAGACCAGTACAGTAGTGGAAATTTGTGCACACGACCAAAAGTCTCATGAATTGGGTGGATCTGTTTGGGTAATGATGACCCCCTAATTTTTTTAAATTTTAATTTCTAGCTCAACCCAGCGGCGCTCACGTTGACGTGCCTCGCACAACGACCACCTCTGATTTCTTGGTTCCAATTATTCTCATTGTGTGAGTATTGTGAATTGTGATTTGTCTATGTTCATTGTCTTAAGTTTATGTCATTGGTTCTAGGGATGTATAGTTTTGAACGTCACAAAGCGAGTAATTGTGTATCCTTGGCAGCTAGTGTTTGTGATGCGCGTTGGAAAACTTGAAATATTGCACGTTGACCATCTTATCTCATCAGTGCCCCGTAAAGTAATCTGTTCATCGTTGGTGATCTTAAGATTTGTCATGGATAGATTGCGGTTATATCCCTCGGCTTAACTAGCTTGCAGGTCAATGTTTTTCTCACAAGTTTAGTATTACTTCCAATAACTTGTGAGACGCCACATTTATAATTTAGGTAATTCAAAATTTTAAAAAATATTAAGTGAGCGAGCAGAAAATAAAAGTTCAACTGCAGGGATCTAATAATGACATTAGCTTAATCCATACTATTTTCAGAATACTTCATTTTTGCTTTCTTTTAATTTTCACGCAGGCTAATATTATTGCTGATTCTGAATGCTCTGCTGTACTACAAATTGTGGGCGCTGGAAGCCAACAGCAGTCAAACTGTCTTCCCCAACTATGTCGTCGACCCCGAGCTCCTCAGGTGAGTCATAGTAGTCAAAGTCCCGCCAAGGGGCACTGTGGTGGCGTGACTATGCATACTCACAGTTTTTGGTTTTACTCTGGGCCGCCTCGCAGGAAGCCAAAGTCCAACGAAGATTGGATCCAGTTGATTCTCCAACAGGAGGCGCTACATCAAACGGAAGTGAACAAGTGGCGTGACGTCTTAGACACGGTGGTCTCCCTGTTACAAGAGGTTGGTTGCGACGTATTTTGATGCGCGCTGTATCTTCAGCACATTGATTGGTGCACTGTTTTTTGCAACATTATGTGCTCTGCCTCTATTAAATATTTATTTAAACATATGTAAATGTTGGTGGCAGTTGATGAATGTGGCGCAATCCAGTAAATCACAAATAGAAAATCGAAAACTGATTTTTATTTTTACCACAGTAAATTACAGTGCAAAAACGACACGTGGGTAACAGGTTAACACGGGGAGAACACGAGTATAAAGATTACAACTAAGGGAAATATTTGATTAAAACGCTATTTTATACGGAGTTGCAACTTGAAATAATTGCATATCTTGGCATTTCGAGAAAGCGAACAGATGAAAATGGTTTTCTGTCTAGATAAGCAGAGGCGATCGGAAACTGCAATAATCGTTTTCGATAGTAACTACAACATTTTATTTTAAATATCATTTCCGGTACATGACCAAAGCTTTCGTTTCGTTCGTAACGCCAACTATCGCGAATATTATTTATTTAACCTCTCGAGAGTATTACTTAATTTTTTTAACTTCTTTTTTACACTTCTTGTGCCTTTTTGCATCAAGACTGAACACTCGCTGGTCGGGCTGAAAAACACCATCCAGCCGTATAGTTTTCCGGCCAAGGCATGCACGACGACGACGGAAGGTTAGCCCGCAGGTCGCCACGACGTACGCGACGGCAGGGCGCACCACGTTCCTACAAGTGAAAATGGACACTATAATTTATATACATCAATATATACAGTATATAATATACGCTGCAGCATTAACGTCCGAAGACTGGCGTAGAGGAGCGAGAGTCAATGGATCTTGGGAAGGGCTGAGCCCACATTACTGACGGCGGATCACGCGCATACAGACATTCGACGGCCACAGAAGGCAGGCAAGTGCTCTCCTTACCGAGAACATTTGGCGGACGTCATTTTTATTGGAAAGGAAGGGGCGCGTTCGGCTTTCTAGCTTTTCCTCCCGTCGGTGCTGCGTTGCTAGTGCCGCCGGTTTCGGAAGGCGATCCGCACGGCGTTGTCCGACTCGATGCTGTTCCGTGTGAAGACTGCCCCGCAGACTATTTAGTGAGATAAGTGTCGAGGAGACTTTGTTTGACTTTCTTTGCAGACTCGCGCGAGTCCGTTTTGATCGGCGTTGCGACGATAATGGAGAGACTCGTCGATCTGGTTAAAAACACTCGACTCGTCAAGTTCTGTGTGCCCCTCTGTGACTAGTTAATATATTGTTGATAAAATTTGTCTACGTCATGGTGAAACTGAGAGAGGGGGTGTCTTAGACTTAATCGAAATACATGTGTAATGTCCGTCGAAGACGTGTTGCCTACCTATTCGTAACTGAAAATACTGTATTTCGAAATTTTGTTCGGCACTTTTTACTACTTCAATTTCCTGTTTTTTTTCTGTTGTTGTGCCGATATTTTCTGGCCTATTGAGAGTAAAAGATGTTTACTTGATTATATTACTTCGATAGTTTTGCTGCTGCTACCACTGCTAGCCTAAGTTTCCACTGCTAGCCTAAAGTTCTTGGCTAATAATAGAAAAATATAAGTTTTGTTAGTTTCGTTTAGGCGTTCTAAGAGTGCTTGCGGAAGTGACTAATTTGATGCTCTATCAGGCGAAGACGTCGTGGTCATTTTGACGAGCACCACCAAGCGGTCACGCGTTGGCAATCCTCTACCGTGGCTCCACGATTTTTGCTTTTCGGGAAGTGAAATTTCAGGCGACGTCTCAGAGGTCGCGCTTACGTTACTTGGTGACGTTAACATTAAATATATTCATAAATATCTAGAGATTTCTCGTTTTCAATTTACTCAAGCGTTGACAAACTGTAGTTTAAAAAAAAAAAAATTAATCAAGTTTATCTTTAGTCTTATCTCTTTTTATCGCCAAACCTTTCCAAAATAAACGATCTTCAATTTGTATTGCTTATTTCCTTTTAAATTTTGGCCATAAGCTTCAAATGGGATCTTCGCCAAACTCATCAAGCACTTATCTTTACAAAGCACTACTACTTATCTGATACTTTAATCTAAATCTGTAAAAATTTCATTTCAGTCTCAAATTTCTACGTTATGCTCTTAATTGTTTGTCGTTGAACACAAATATATTTTATTCCGTAAATCTACAGTTTGAACGACTGTCTGAAAGATAAGTTAACTATTTGAAATAATATATTAGTGTTTTTTCCCGATTTTGGTCGAAGCACTTTTCTTTTTCAAACATCAAAGGATCATGTTATTCAGCTTTCACATTTCTAAAGGACTAAGTTATTACTATGATATTCAATGTATCGTCTCAAAAATTGCCTTAATGTTACTGTATGTAATAACGAATTACCATAATAACCATTTAACAAAACTTGAAGGGACTGGTTCAAGTGCAGTTCGTTAGAGCCAGACTGAAATTTTAATTCATTGGTTCAGCTTTCACATACGTTTTTTTTTGTGATTTTTTTAAATTTCGATCTCAGTCAGTTTATGTAGATTTTCTGCTTTTCAGTTACGAAACATCTATCGTAACACTTTCGAGTTATGTGCCCCGAATTCGAGCCCATTGAGACCATGGATGTAGTTGAATAGTTAGTGTCGTCCCTGCAACATTAGATATTTCGTTTTAGCTCTAGACTAATGACAGTGTACATTGTATTTTCAATTCAGTAACTTTCAAATGAGTACTGCAACGACCACTGTAGTGGAAAAGTGAATGTGGACCCCCGCGAATAGATCGATAAAAAGATTGTGAAACTGAAGAAAGTGGAAAATGAAATTTATTTTTGTGCAATTGTGCTTGTGAAACAAGATAAAAAGAGAACATGAAGTTCCCACCAATGACCGCAAGACAGATAAAACTATAAAAATTATTTTAAATGTGTAATAGAAAATCGGTGTTCATTCGTTCATGATTCGTGCATGATATTTTTCTTGGCAACCCTGCAATTGAGGAATTTGGGATTTACGTGATTTTCAAAAACAAAATTTGTGCGAAATAATTTTAATCAAAAGCGGCTGACCTGAGTATTTTTTTAGAAATATCTGTATATCTGCGAAGTCCACTTGTAGTTTCTCAATCTGTGGAACAAGCCATACTTGTTTTTTTTTTTTTTGTTTCAGTGTTGTGTGAACATGTGATTTATGATGGTTTCATTGTTTTTTGTTCACGAATTTGCATCGGAAAGACAGAGTTTTTGGTAGTTTTTTAAAATTATTATTTATAGCGTTGTTTGGCAGTCTGGCAAGGGATATATATTTTTTTCTTCTTTTTGGGGTTTTTGTGTGTTACGATGATTCTAGTTTTGTGTTCCATGAGCTTGTAAATAGTTTTGTGATTTTGTGTTAATTTATATTGAATTACAGTATGTATGTGTATATTTCGGAAGATTTCGTCCCGTGAATGTGTTTGTGAGAAACTAAGGTATAACTCGTGGCAATAATGCACAACTATTTTTGTATAGGATGGCTAGATGAATTACTAAATAAAAGTGTGAACAATTAATTGGAATATGTGGTGGAGTGCCCATTTTTCACTCAAGTTTGTCGAGTATTCGATTAATCTCAGGTTATTGCGCTACTTTTCGTTACTCAATTACCCAGTTCAGATTGAAAAAATAAATTTGCCTCTGCAACCAGGAACAATATCTGAACAAAATATTCTAAGAGGCATAATTTTGATAGATTAGTTCGATCATTTTAAATATTTTCTTGTGTTTCCTGCATCATATCACTGCAGCCGCTGCATTACAGGCAAACGTTTCTGTACACACAGAAACTATGCGTTGGGCACAATCAATGTATTAGTTGGGTTTTTTGCTGCAAAACGGCTCAAAAATTAATTAAACAGCAAATCTAAAACTATATTTTCATTTAAAAAGAAAAATCTTTTGTGATTTCATTTTGTTTAACATAATTTCAGTTTGAAAAGAAACCTCTGCTCAGCTTCAAGCATGAGAATTCATATAGCGTACCTCGGTTACTCAAATCAGCAATAGGTGGCGCGGCCCATCCAGTGGCAGCTTTGGTGACTACTTGACTTCAAAGTTTTTCGATATGTGTAGCGTTGGACATTGAAAACAAACGAAGTACCTCTTCTTACCCTGGAGATTTCCAATTGAACAACGCAACCACATTTTGAGCAGCATTCATTTCGAGCTCGGTTATGTTGATCGCAGTCACGCAGTCGTGCATTGTGTTATAATAATCTTTGTGTTGCTAAGTTTAATCTGCATTCGATACGAACTGGAAATCTGCCATCAGTAGAAAGGACACAGTCTCACTATATCATCAATCATAGAACAACTATAATTATGTGTTAATTCAGAAGCAAACGCAAACGTCAAACGTGTTGTCATCGACATTCGGTTTTATCAACCACGAAGAAAGGCGCTTTCTTCCAGCTGGTTCAACGATCGACGGGTCTGCCGTATTTGGGACATCCCTGGACCGCCATAAACTTGCATTAAACGGTAAGAGATTTTCTTTATTATTATTTCACACAGTTACCCCAGCTACCGACATTAGTTTGAAATGGAGGCTGGTATTTTGTTGTCTACGAGATATTCATTGAATCACTGGGTTGATGGACCAAAGAATGGTAGACTCTGGAGAAACTTAATCGCAACAAATACCATTGAGCACTGGAAGGTCTCAGTGTTCGAATCTCGGGAACTACGAAACAACATTTTTCGACAAGTACCAATGCTGCCCCGAACACAAGGAACACCAGGAAAAATGTCATTCTTTTTTGTGCAGTACATACACGCACAGATATAATTTGAATATTTGATTGCAAAAATCATTGAAAATCTTCATAATCTCGAAAGAAATCCTTAATTTATGTCACTTATATCACTGAAACATGTCACAAGCACAGTTCCCAGATTTTTTACAGTTATAAAACGTAAATGTAGATAATTTTTTACGAAGAATTATTTAAAAAAAAGTAAAATCATTTAATCAGATCACTGCAAAACAAGATGACAAAAAATAAAAAATAACAATCATTTATTTCCACGACACATTTGAATCTTGTTTTCAACATCAACTTTAATAAATAAACGGCACTGTTATCATCTGGAAAACATTATTAGGAGTTGGAACCCTGTTTTCAATATTTTGGCCGCGGATTAAATAGAACGGCTGCTAAAACTAGTAGACGCCGTTGTCCAGAACAGCGATAGATTAAAGACGAGCTTAACCCCTTAATGGACTCTTTAATCGAGATAACAATAATTTGGAATTGATCATTGAGGAAAAACGTATCTTCCCAGTTGTGGAATTCTTTATCAGTTCCTACCTCATGTTTATTTACACAAAACAGTTTGTTATCTTGGGAGGGGGATTCGTCACTGTGGACGAGCATCCTTAGTGATTGCTCCGGGCAAAATGCATGATTCAAACCGATGACACAGATTGTGGATTTTGTATCGTTGAACTGCACAGATGTCCATCAAACGATCAAAATCTCTGGCTTTATCTAGACACGTGTGCTCTCATTTTTTTGAAACAAAATGCATTTGTCACCAGATTTGTTTGAAACAAGCGCTTATTGCTGCTGCCAGGATGCGGGATCAGGAGGACGCCTGATACTGTACGAGTGATATACAGTACATGCACTCAAAAACATGTGCACTCATTTGCACTCGAGGAAGTGCAGTTTCGATGTTTTGGCAGATTGCGTTTATGTTGTACTGGGTAGCAAAAAAGGGATGCTTGTGCGAGATTCTCATGTTGTCGTCGAGACGTGACTCACATGTTCAACAGTGAGCATTATTTTTTTTACGCTTCTTTCAAATTTTGTCTGACTGTGTGTGAGAGGGGGAAATGAAAGAAAAATTGCTAAAATCTTGTTTGATTAACATTCTGCGGATTATTACGAATACAATAAAATAAAATATTCATAATAAATTCATAATGAAATAGGGGTTGTCTCCGGGACAGCATTGGACGAAAAAACCGGACTTCTTATATTGTTATTACGAATATCTTTGAATTTCCGTTTGACTATGTTTTTGAAATTCTAATTGTGTTACTACCAATCTCAACATTTTATCAATAATAATTTTCGTACACTTTCTAAATTAAATACATAAGACAGTCGTGATTTAAAAAACGAGAATATGTATTTTTTAATTTAATTTGTAACCTCAAGTAGAGATATAAATAGAAACTAAAATGATTGCCAGTCATTATTGTTACAAACCAAATTTTGAAAATAAAAAATATAGGTATTTGCATTTCCCCCCGCCAACTGCTGTATTTATTGTTTCTGAAGCTAGAACATTGCACTTTGTTGTTGTGTACGAATCTGCAGTTATGATATATTTTTTTAATTATGTGTCAATTCACTGACTCAATTGCACGATTACTGCACAAACCTATTGTTGTGGATAACAGAAAAACAATAAGCAGGTTAGAAAGCTTGTCTTAATTGGCAGTAAATTTGCTATTATATATCCTTATACTCTGTAGAACTCCACTCGCTATGGGAAGTTTTTATTTCATGCAAAAAAAAATCTTTCATTTTGGTTGCGTGAAAGCTTGCTTGGCCAATGGCCACATTTTTCGACATTTTCTTGACTTTTCGATGCCCATTTCTTTCTCTTTTTTTATTATTATGCCTTGTCCCTCTTGGCAACTGAAGGTCGTACGCGTTGTATGAAACTACTTTATTGTTTTTTATCTAAAAGAAATTGTATATGAATAGACCTGGTACACGGCCAGTGTCGCACAGTTGTACACTGCATAAAGAAACATCAAAAATTTGTGTTCTCGAATTGAGAAAGCCCTCAAAGTCTGTAAAATATTTTTCAGTTAATCGTTTTGTTTGCTTGAAGATAATCATTTTGTTCAACAATCCTACAACAAGAGTACTCTATTATCATACGCCTACTTAATTATGTATTTAGTTTTGAATTTATTGAATTTGTTATTGGATAATTTTATATGATTATTGTACATTGCGTGGTAGTTCTGCTTATAGGTTGTATGGCTTTTATGCTACCACGGAAATGTTCAATTGGAGAGAACACGGAAAATTTCTTATCCGGTCGCCATTTTATCTCAATCGTAAAGTTTTGACGCTGTGGCAGTTTTGTTGACTTTTCGCTGTGCGTGTCTGAAACATCCTGTGTCATCACCTTGTCCACAATAAAATTATCCATAAGGACGCCGAAGAACGGTGAACGATTAATCATTGAGATTGAGATTGGTCGAACGACCCATCAAATTGATTCGCCAAGTTGATATTGAAAGTTGTCGATCATGTTACAACATGAAATGACATTCCACAACATGAAGTGTGTAACGTACGGATTGGCCAATTCTCGAGCGGTGGCTTAGGATCATGTTTCCTTACAAAAATGACAAATTCGAAGATGCACTTTGAGATGACACCAATTTTCAGTGTATCCCATGAATAGTGTGTTGCTCTACTGGCCAGCTCGCAGGCTTTTGTGCCGTATCGCACGCCCTACCTTTACCTCACCCTTTATTTCCTTTGGAATTAATAGCGGGGGCTTGAACAATATCACCTTTGTCGTGTCTGGATGCATGTTCCGTAAACTGCTCCTAGACCTTTTCGTACTTTGAAATATGTTGTTGTCTCGTTCACATCTTTATAAGTACCGGTTTAGCCTTGAATGGTTTCTCAAAAACACAACGGCAGGTCTGGTCTGTGCAATATTTTAGGGGAAAGTCTTAAACGTTGGTGCGTGTAGATTAAATCGACAATAATTCAACGTCGACTGAATTTATTAGATACATTCTAGTAAAACAGCTTAATAGTCATCGAAGAAAAATGAGATGGAATTTGAATGGTCTTGCCAGTTGAAGCCAATTTTATTGGTTCTTGATTATCGAAAATTTTAATGAAACAATGGCAAATAATATTCGTCGAATGATTTAAAATAATTAAAGGTTCTTTTCAAACTACTTGTCCTTGTCAAAATATCGTAAGCGGAAGTCTCGTATCTAGTAAAAATTGGTTTAAATGAAAAAGAATATATTTTATACAGTAATTGTCATCAAAGGATTACAATTACAGATGGAAATAAATGCAAAATCTGTTTGTTTTTTACATGATAATAATAACCAAACAGCTGAAATTGTAGGAAGTTGTTTGAACAATTTGGTTCACTTCCGGTGTCTTGTTCTTTCGTGATTGAGTTGTCACAAAAAATAGAAAAGTAAGCCCAAATCATACGCTGCACATAACACATCTAACATTAAAATAGTCAACAATTTATTTTTAAAAGTAATGCTCACGTCTGAAAATGTTTTATCGTTTGATGTTTTTGACGGAAGTAAGATGAAGTTTGATGGAGTATGGATTTCATGGAGGCACTTTCGGCATTCATGTTGTTTCATCATTAGTAATTGAAAAAGAATAAATAATAGTTAAAAGTTTTTCGCAGTTGCATAATATTCATAATTTGGTATAACATCTCCACTGAGGATGTTTAAACTACAGCGTAAACATGTACATCTATAATTTTGTAGGACCGAAAATAATTTAATAGTTAAGGAAAAATTCATAATTACTAGTTTTCAGTACCCACTATATAATATACATTACGAGTTTTGACTGCTCAACATTTGCATCCAGAAAAACCAGGACAACTGCAAATGCTTGATGCATCATGCAAGTAAAAAATTGATGTTGAAAGCTGAAGCGAAAACTGAAGCGAATGCTGAGAGCACCTTTCATTAAATTCAACAACCGCGCCGCTTCGCTGTTAACAGCTCCTAGCTTGGCGGCGGAGGTCACTCTGTTCCAATGAACTGGCCATTGTTCAAACCGGGCTCGGCTATAATAACATGTTGTCCAATACATTATTGCCTACGTTGCAGGCTAATGCGGGCCTGTCAATGCCGCGACATGATACTAGCTTTTTCTTTTTGCTCGCGCCCCCTTTGTGCACTGAAAAAAAAATACAGTATATGTATATTTGGCGAGCTCTGGTATCGGAGAGCAGCACTCTCATAGTCACATGCACCTGACAATCGGGTAGTACAACAATTCAAATGCCCATGCTGGGTGTCCTGTATCGTATCCGGATGACCCGTCTCCAGTTGAGTGCAACCCGACCCGGATATATCCGGTGCTGCGGTGAGAATTGGGTGCAACTTTTTTGTATTTGCAACGTTTGGTGTGTGTTGAGAAAACAAAAACGGTGTTGGTCCACCACCGTCACCTATCCGCCTTTTTGCCAACAACTGTGTCGGAAAAAATGTAGCCATTTTATTTCAGCACTTTACGGTTGGTGGCGCTGGCATGTACGAGCAAGGCATGAAGACGTGACAGACCTTTGTAAATCCTTTGTGAAATAAAGAAGGGGCAAAGCCCGGCAAATCCCAGCAACCCCCAAACCTAACCGGGCTTTGCCCATTGTTTATTTTATATTATCACATGTTTCGTTCGTTATTGTTGTAGCTATAGCTACGATACACAAAATATTTTAAGGCGATGCTTTTAATTTTTGTGGTAGGATTATATCTAGATCCTCTAGTCTTTTGTGAAATGCTTAAAACTTTAACCATCAGTCTTTTCGTTGCAATGGGTTAGTTGTCTTCTTGTCTGCAATGCAGGCATTGTTGTCCAAAATAGATGAAGCCGATGGTAGTAATAACA
>JAQGBY010005456.1:0-14618 GCA_034698785.1 Mycogona germanica | reverse complement strand
ACCAGTACCCCGGGATCGAAACTTTCGAGAGCCCGCGCCGGGAATCGAACCCGGGACCGCCGAGCCACAGCCAGTAGAAATACCGACTGGGCTACGACGAGTCGTACTAAATTAAGTAAGTACACGCTTTCGAACCTCCAGATTCGCGATAATGGTGGGGCCTTTACAGCGAAAATCTCGTCCAATTAACATCATTATTATCGGCTGTGTTCCAACAGGATCCGGCCACAAACAAGAAATGTCAAGTTGAGTAACGGTCAAATGCGAGAAACTGGAAAGGACAACGACGAGAAAACTGGACAAGTATGAGAATATGGGTAATCATGGGAATGGAAGCGACCTCCTCAATCTTGAACTGTTTTCTATTTAGCAGCCCAACTCGCTTACGGCAGCGTTTATAGCTCCCCTACCCCCTTCATTGGTCCTTTCACTAAAAACGTCTGCGCTTGAGCGTCATTGTGTCACAGTCACGAGCGATAGATGCGTGTGAATTTCAATTACGTCTTGGCACCACACCAGCAAGCTCCAGGTCTTGCATAGACCTATACCGCTAGGTGGCGTTTCAGACGGATCTCAATTTGGGTTTTTTTTATACCAAAGATGGAAGAAGATATAGAGAGCAGAAATCCTGTTCGATAACACTTAGACCTTTGTGGCACCTTCGAGGAGCCTATGAAAAACTCCGTAAATAGAACTCAACTGATGGAGTTTACGGTGGGCACCTAGGGCCAATTAATTACTACGAGCCCCGTTGGTGTTGGTCTTCATAAGCGACCTTCCCGATAAGGTGCCCCCGATTTGAAGCAATCACTGCCAACTCGTGTGTGCTGCGTTGAAAGCGCTTCGCAAAAGCGAGGAACTAACTGCAGGGTGTCTTTTTTTGTTCAGCGGTTGTTTTTTTGTTTTTTCCTATCCCCCCTTCACATGTAGTATATAAGATGAGAAGAAAGCATTACTTGACGTGCGTGCCCTTATCGGGTGACAAACCTGTTAGTTGGTCGATCGTGACTCGGCCGTTTCCGTCTTCGGTAATACGCTCGGCCAGAGATCAATTATTATTGCTAGATTGGGATTCCGGATATGGGTTTCTCTCGCAATGAGAGCGCCGTCGGCCATATTAAAAAGATGCGACTAGGCGTGGTCGCTACTAGCGCAACTCCGCGGCAAAATCATGCAAAACTTATTCGTCCGCGAATAGAAAGTTTTATTTTCGATTATGTGAGGTAGAATATTGCCGCGGTGTGGCGCCGCTCTACACCCCGCTCACGTTATGTCTTTCCTCTCTTTTATGTTGTCCATTTTTTCCCCACTGCCCTAATTAACGTTCACCAATCGTAATCGTTGTGGCTGATAAAGTTTGCGCGCCAAGAAATGAAGTTTTGCCATTGCTCATTTGGATGATCTGGGGCGTAAAATTGATAACATGCGCTCCAACTGATGATGATATTATGGTAATTCGGAATATGAAGCAGTCAGCTACAGCTTCAATCTTATGAAATAATCACTCCTAATTTCTGGTTTTAAAATACTCCCAATATTCGGAAAGGAGTTTGCCTGTTAAGTGGGAAAACATTTAAACATACAAGTGGTGCTTTTCTGCGAGTGGAAGGGGAGGGAATGTTTAAATTTACTTATGAAACATTTTATCGAATTGAATGAATTATATTTTAATTTGGTTGTTTCATTTTTTTTCTCGAAATTGTCTTGTGTTCGCTTTTCGCTAACCACTTGTCAGTCGTTCCAGACGCGCAATCTTGTTGGCATCTGTTTGTTGCGTCTCAAGCACTTTATCGAAACAGTTCAGATATTTCATAACATCTTGTTTGATTATTTAGTAAACGGATATCTGATAGTGGAATTCCTAGTAAGTTCAAAATTTGTCTTTGTGAAGAATGTGATTGTGGTCGATCTCTTCAACCAGATTAATTTGTTGGGTATTGCTTTACAGAATACAAATTTTTAACTGTACTATGCAATATAATGCAGCGCCATTTGCATTAGAAATTCAAAACAGTATGAGTCAATGTCGTAATTTATCAAAATTTTAAACTATTTGATATACAGAGTAATATTTTAGAAGGTATGATTGAATGTTATGGTTTTGTTTGGAACATACAATTCCTTTCATTTTGTATGTTACAGATATTTCATTGTTTTCATTAATTAGTTCCAATCATATGTTGAGCCCCTTTCACCTATTGTCTGAGCACCAAGAGGGGTACAGAAACTCCTGTTGTGAAACACCTTCAGTGAATTAAAAAACATATATATTCGTAAATAAGTTGTTAGAAATTCGTGTTTTTATATCTCAAGTTTCAGGAGGATCCACTAGTTGGACTGTGACACGTTAGCGACAAACGAGTGCATGTAGACTGTGGGTACGAACTCATGCCCGGAATACCAAAGACGGACAAATGCTACTGCTGTCGTTTTTTCTCCAGTGTTCCTCCAGTCATCTTCTTGCAGCCGCTAGCTATCGTTCGTTAAATATCGACCTGCACACTAAATGCATCTCGAGCCTAATAGGGTTGGAGGCTTCCTAATTGAACTCATCTCTACTTGTCAATTTTCATCCACGGGTCTCTTCGTCTCTATACGTGTAGTGTAGTCGCCGCCGCCGTGCTTGCCAATGTCTATGGGGGGCATCGTAGATGTCTATAGATAGAGGTGGGATATTTTTTATACCATCCTCCCCCCTCTCCTCCTCTCAAGGGATTCCCTACCTTTCAGGGATTGTCGGGTGACTGGATTCTGTGGGCCTCAGTGGACTATTCAGGAGTTATCTTAGGTTTTCTTGAGAAATAATTATTTTCTCTTTTTACGTGACACTGTAAAAAGAACCTTTCAAGTAAAAAAACGTTTTTCTGTGATAAATAGAAAAACTTTTCAAGATTCTCGGGATCGTCTTACTTATAATCGATTTGTGAGATGTTGGTGCAAATTTATTTGATCGAAGAGATTAAGATGGTTTAAGAATCTTTAAAGTGATGTTCGATTCTGGTTACTGAAAATGTAAAAGCTATGTTATTTGCAATGTTACTGACGGACGTAAAATAATATTTAGTTTAATAAATTTGTTAAATTTATTTGGTTGGTTTGCATGGACATGTCAAATCCTATTTTTTGTTAATGGTGGATATAATGATGTGTGAATCATTAGAAAAATCAAAGGACTGTTTTTGAACGTCTTTCAGCTTAATCGATGACATGTTTGTACCTGGTACAGTACAAGTGGTACCACACTTGACGAAAGTGTGAAGGAATGGTGGCACTTGTATATTAAATAAAATATTTAATGTTGGTTTTCATAAGTTTCGATTCCAATATCATCTCAAAACTATGCAATCCAAGAGTTATTCTTTCATCATAACCAAACGTTAAATGCATAGAAGCGTGGTCTATCAAAGTAGCCACCACAAGATAGAATTTTTGATTGGGTTGTTGGAAGTGTGAAAATGATTGGGCCGAGCAGCGCGCACCTCCCTACCGCGTCGATGGCATCTCGGTCGGCCGCACCGTTACGGGGCATTCCACAGAAATTGACGGCTGTCTATAGTTCTTCGGCCACAGCGTCTCTCACGTGTGCAAACCCGAATGAATGGCCGCCGCCAAACTATCCATCTGCTGGTGGCCTCCTGCCTTGCTATACGACTACCGATTGACTACTTTGGTGGGCTAGACAGCGAACCGAGACTAGACGACAACCCGTGCAACCGGGTTGGGGAGAGTTGCACTAACCAACTTCTGCTCCTTGGGAAAATCGTCTTCTTAATGATGGGGTCCTTCAAGATTAGTGTTTGCGGATTATTTATACGAAATGTTGTCAATCTCGCTGTATACATGTACTCATGTATGAACTGGTGGAGATATGTGATGAGTAGGGTCTTGATTCGAAAGACATCTTTTGTAGCAGGGTATCAAATCGCTTCTCGAAACATTGACTGTGAGTGGAGATGATTTCGGAAACTCTTAAAAATTGATCTAATTATAGTTTTTGTGGTGAATGTTGTGTCTAGCCTAGGCCAGCTACCTAGAAATTTAAGCGTGCACCTAATATCGTACAGATACGGGTCCACACGGTTTTACTTAGGAAGGTGAAAAATTCGTCTCTTTGGTGCAGGACTAACTAATTCACGATGCTCTCCCTTTCCATTCACAATGGCATTCAGATGAGGCTCAAAGTACTTATTTTTGTTGTGGACCGATAAGTATCTACGGGAATTTATGTCTCATCGACTCAAATATAATTATTAACAATAATTTGTGATTATTTTATTTCGTAATCATCAAATAGCGGGGCAATTTTTAAAGCGTCTCGCCATGTCTCGCCAGTGCCACTTGCAGTGCCACTTCCGCTGCAATCATTTTTGAACGTGACTGAAACTGCATTTTATTTTTATAAGATTGAATCACGAAAATTTTTTAAATTATCTACAAATACGAAATTGTTGTGTTAGCTAGGGTACGGTACGGGCAAGGATTTTGTGCCCTGTGCATCCGTCCCAGTTGCCATTCTTTGAAGCTAAGAAATTGCTATGCCAGACAGGGGGCACTCGGTTGTCTCGTTCGCGGCTGTATATGACCGGATCTCCTTCGCTCATAGAAGCGCAATCCGTTCTGGCGTTATGCTAGATCAGAAAACTTTGGAATTGGATGATTACATGCGAGAGAGATCGTTCGATCGTCGGTGTATTATAGGCAACGTGTATTAGCGTCGGACGAGACTCCATCTTTCGCCTATTCATAACGTCACTGGCCATTGACGACTTCCCAGACGACATTCACAAGAACAGAGGAGAATGCCCGCGTTCCAACCACCTAGATCAATCCCTACCCCCTCCTCCATCAGACTATATCCAGAGCCTTATAAAATAAATTCATTCCTGTCCCCAACTGGTCTTTCGAACCCCCGCCATAGACTCTTGTGTGCTGCTTGTGGGTCAAATTTGTAATTGTAATATCTGTGTTTTTTTCTCACGCTAGAAACAGGAGCCCTTTCTTTGGTCTAGTATTAGCTCGTACCATAATTCAAACAAAGACCAGTAACATTTCCCAAAATATGGCTGTTTTGATGGTAATTTATAATCTCAATGTGTCAATTGTCGTTTCAATCGACTCGCGAAATTTTAAATAAATTATTTGTTAATCACCTGGACCCCGGGAACGAATAATTGAGAGCCCGCGCTGGGAACTGAACCCGGGATCGTCGAGTCACAGCCAGTAGCAATGCCGACTGGGCTATGAAGAGTCGTACGATGAAACAACTATCTCACGATTGCAATTATTTCATCTTTATTACGCAATTTGCGTCAAATGTGTTGACCACAGCTCGAATTGGGGGGACTGTTAATTTTATTCAGTGAATGCAGATATTGTCAAGTCTGCTTTTTTCTTTTTCTGGATGCGGCGCTAATTTTTCCACTGCTCAAAAGTGAGTCGTAAAGATCCAGGGCACTTGCACTTGCGCCAAAAATGCAAAAAAAAAGGTTATGATGGGCGATTCCACTAGGTGGCACTAACGGCCTCCGCTGGAACACTTGCAAAAAAAAATGGAACTTGATGACGTTGTCAGAATTATACCACACGCGTTGCTCCATTAGTATGCTTATGGCGCGCTACGCGAAATTATTATTCCTAATAAGCTCTCTGTGATGAGCATAGCCTGGTTGCGGTATATGTGGCTCGTGTGTGTTTATTCGGGGATAAAAAAATCTCGTAAAAAATCATTTTTTGTCGACACCAGCACCTCTATCCAGACACTATCCAACTTTTTTTTTACAAGGACGTCATCCTCCTGAGATCCTCATATTTATTTTTTACAGTTGATTAATAAGATTCATATAGGCGACTCGTGTGAATTTATAGGATTGGACGCGTTTCTCTAAATTAGACGTTGGTGATTTCTACATTTAACAATATAATAGGAAGAAGAACGTCTGGATTATATAAATTCAATAAAAATGGGAGTAACATGCAGAATTTTTGGCATTTAACGAACGATCGATAATTGGTAGCATGGTAATTGTCCGATAAGAGACTGCACCAGGTGATATTTTAAGATGTTAAAAGTTTCTTGATTAAATTTAAATTGCGATTAAAATGAGATTATGAGCCTTAAACATTTTGTACATCATTCATTATACGGAAATATTTAAGATTCCTCGTTTAAATCTAGAATACTATCACAGGTGACATGATTAATTAGTTGCCTCTCCCTGTTTTTAATTAAAATGTGCTGTTTGTTTGACTGCCTGACTCTGGAGGATATAGCAGTGTACCCCACTATATCGAAAATTTATTTTCGCGGCAACGTTGCGCTTTTTATTTCATTAATTTAATGGATGTTAACAGTGCTGCGGCGCCATTAAATTTACGTTCCTGCCTCAATGAGCGCACGTAATTAAGGCTCGGGGTGCATGTTACAAGTGTCACCACGCTCCTTCCAAAAATGGTCTGACAAATTAAAATTTTGGGGAACCGGGTTCTTATATATTTTAGTATACGCGATGCAGCGATGCTAGCGCAATCATTCATTCTATTCATATGTATCATTGTTTCCCCAGCAATACCAGCAAATTGAAAATTCTGTCGTTGATAAACGATGAAAATAATGCGTTTTTTCAGGTACTGATTTTTTTGAAAAAATGAACAAATTTTTAAGTCTGGCTAGTCCTTGGTATAAAAAAGGGGCTCAGAAGGAAATATTTTATTAGCCAACGGCTCAACTGTATTTTAGGGATACTTTATTGGTCGAATCTTGCAACCGTAGCATTTTTTTCTTAACTGGAGTTTGGTTTATGAAATTCGACGCCCAGAGCATTAATATCTCTCGAGGGGGAGGAGGAGGGGGATGTTGTAACGGTTCTGAATATTATGAAGGCAATGGAGTCGCCTGTAGCATGTGCTGCATGCGTGTCGATGAAAAAATAGAATTTCCCCAATCAGAATTTACTGAGTGTAAAATTATTTGGGCGGGAGAAAGTATAATTTTACGACTTCGAAAAAAACGAATTTCGTCTGCGTAGTGCGGCAATCCGATGAGGGCAGGGTGGGGAATGGGAAATGGGGAAACAAAATGTTCCAGTCCTGAGGGCCCTTTTAAAATTGACGACGAATCTGGAGAAACTATCTGACACGCATGGAGCGCCCCCTTGAATCAATGTAATGGACGAGGTGGCGCCTTCCAGTGCTAATTTTGGTGTCCTGTTGCTTCCACAAAATTCTTCAGATTTCGGGATTTAGAGGGCGGCGCCCGTATCTAGCCGAGTTTCTGTTTATATTAACCCTCGGTCGAATACTTATTTTCATTGTACGACACTGCGGTCTTCGACCTGGACGTTCTTTTCTTTCCTTTCACTGTCGACCCACCATTTGTCGTTGGCGCTATTCACACTAGCGATGTTCTCAATACCTGTATCGACCTTTTATGCCCTCTGGTGGCGGTCCGGAGAATCACTTGTCCTGATTCTTTTTACTGTCGACCGTTAAACGACAAATATCAAATATGATTTGGCAGACTAAGTGGCTATTTGTGGCCGCAATTGCAACCAGTCGTCACCTACGAAATGACGAAATGTACGCCGGAATTCCTTCATTTAAGGAAAACCAGCTTTTACAAAATCATGATTCAATTAGAATAATTAACAAAAATATAATTCATAATTGGATGCCATATTTTGTTGGACAAGAAATTTAAATTACAGAGTAATTAAAACGTGTTGTTGGTTTTGGTCGCGTGTGAAAGTGAATAAGTAAATGTGCTCTCAAATTAATTTTGCTACCGCGAAGCATACTGCAAAATCACGTTGGTTTTTACTGTCACAAGCGAATAGGAAAAGTCGCTTTGAAATGACGTGTCAGGAGGTTCTTTCCGGTTCTTTCATATCAGGTTGAAGTGTGAAGTGCACCATCGAAAATCTCTTCCATCCCTCCCTCCCTCCCCCTCCTATTTCTTTACATTTTTTTTACACCGACCGCACGAAGCCACCAAATCGTTACCATTTTCTCTTTCATCGGCGACTCTATGGAGTGTGAACTTGATTCGATTTTAAAGGGGAAGTGGAAGTGCGTATCTGCATGCACACACACACACACACACATACACGACATCGCGAATCCAACACAGTTGCCATTGGGGTTGGTAATCGACACCATTCAGTAGTAGGCCGGGGCTGCCGCAGTGTCGCGACGCATTGCCTAAAAATATCACGTACTCTTCAGGAAATTTCCAAGTGCTTCTTCTTGCAGGGTGCGTTCAACTTATCAACGTCGTGATCCAGGAGAATCTCGACGCTCATTTAGCTATCTTTCGCAGGTGCCGGCAAGTTGCAATTATCGCCTTTAGAGACACCATTCCCAGAGGGTTGTTTCATGTTGGTTGATCGATTTTGAAAAAGCCGTATACCCTATGAAATCCCATTTCGCGACTACCTGTTGTGCTCGATGTGTTGGCCACGTTTTCTGACAATCGCCCTGCAGCGAAGTTTCCACTGTACAAGTGCGCGTTGAAGCGCATGATGGTCAATGTTGGCCCACTCCTCCTGGCACACTTTCCATAGGCCATCCGAAGTAGTAGGTCTGTGGTGCCCGAATGCCCGTTTCAACAGTCTAAAAGCACAGAAGTTCATGATGTCCATGTTACTGAGACGTCAACCCCAATCCACACACTCGCGTTTTGGGGGTTGGGAGCACTCAGTGGATCAATAAGAAACTATCGATATCCTCTTCGATGATAGAACTGCTATAACCGTAACGGACCAACTGATTCTCTGGAACGCCACTAGAAGGTACTATGACTGCACTGAGATTGTAGTCATTATTGCTGACTAGTTGAACGCGTTACACCCCGATAAACGTTCACTTCCAAAATTGAATCTCTCATATGAGGCCAATCTCAAATGGGTGCAGACGTCATATGTGGGAGAGGGGAAGCCATATTAAAAATTTGCCTCACAAACGCGAACGTCTAAGTGAATTTTACGATCTAGTGAATGGCATGCTGGCATCACTGTGGCTACAAAATGAGACCTCCTATCACCAATTTCCTTATAAACTTTGTCATCCGGTTCAATCGATTACTCCAGGAGGTTTAGTCACATAATCCTATTCAAGGTAACAACTTGGAATCTGCTCAGTGATTTCAAACAGCTAATACGGATTATTTCCTGTGCATGCGTCACTACTTCGGAATACATTAAATTGAATATAGGTTGTCGAGTGAATCACAATCCGTTGCACATTTCAAGTAATATTTCCAGACAATAGATATGTTATTTTTTTTTAATCGCCACAATCGCTCATAATTCGTTTGATAGTTTTTCAGATACTGATTTCTGATGCTCTGATGCTTCTGACGCATTACTTTATTGTTTAATGAATTTTAAAAAAATCTTAATTCTCTTTTCTCCCACTGAAGTGAGCTTTCCTTCATAGCACCTAAGCTATCTGTGATTATTAAATAGGATAATATTTTTTAATCTAATTTTTGATTTTTTTAAATCGAATATAAGAGCACGATCTTCGTCTTTCTTTGTTTCACGACGAGACGACGGCGTCAGCATTATTAGTGGCAAAATTGTTTTAATATCATAATTACGCTCGTCGACATATTGACGTTGGCCGACACTCGGCGACTTAATTTTGAAGAAGTTTCTCGGTGCGTCCAAAAAGCTCGGCAAGTAGGACGTCACCTCTTGATCCGACGCTCATAAGTTTTAGTAATAACGTCTTTCTCTCCCCCCACCCCCACCCCCCCCTCTTTGTATGTACGAAGGGCGGATCGATTGAACCCGATTTTTAATATTGCGGTGGACGATGGCGGTGGCGACCTCGTCACAAACGTCGGTCTTGCCACTAGCGTCACAATCGAGAAATCTCATCGTGTATCGCTTGCAAGGAACACCACCGCAAAGTATGACTGCTGTCAACTTGCGTTGAAAGTTTGATTAAATACATTTTTGTGAAATGTATTTCAGATGATGTTTTTAACGAGGAAATAGTGCTTTCAACTGAGGATAGGTTGTTACCATGTTCTTGTACTGTAAATCATCTGCTTGAATCCGTAACCAATTAAATAGGTAATCTATTTTCTCTCAATGAGTTGACCTGGCAAGATCGCATTTTTGCACTCTGAAGAAGAAAAAACGACTTATATAGTATATATTATATATTTTAACTAATCACATCTCAGCTGAAACATCTGTTCTATTTCCATATGTGTGAGTGAATTGAGCTCTGAACTAACTGTGCGTGGTCTTTTTAATTTGACAAGAACATTTTTTGTTCTTGTTTTTTATATCTGTTTCGTCCTGAAGTGAAACCTAGACAAACTACTCTTAAAATGCCGAACCGAAAACTCCTCTCTGCCGCACTTCACATCATTAATGCCCATTGTGGTCTTACGAAGATGGTGATCAGGTGCGCACGTTCGTCTTACGTTGGTGGGGCGTTGGGGGGGGGGGGGCGTTTGATAAGCGGGAAGGGGTGCGTCGACCCCGTTTTCCAAACACCGGGAGCACCGCCGTTCGCTCATAATTAATAACGTCTGTCGTCAGTGCAGTGTATATCTACATCGTATCGCCCCAGCAGCGTCTATAATAAAGTGCGAATAGAAGTGTTCATTGAACACAGGCCTCGGTGCCCTACACAAACGTATCAGCAGATGCGCGCCTCAATAAATTATGACATTAATGTGGTTACATATTGCTTCCTTCGTTCCAACTCCCCTCCCCACCTAAAAAAACACCCTCTCCTCCTTTTTCAACCCTCCTATAGTTCTAATCGCCTCACGTTTCCATAACACCCCCGCCCCCTTTAAACCCCATGAGCCACTCAAAAACCTGGATCTTTATATTGTAAGACAATATTAAAATTTGTACCTCAGACGTCATGGAATTTCAGATGTTTTAGCGCTGTTTTGATAATAAATACACAATCGTTGTTAGTCAATATCATGCAAAATTACAGAACCATGTTTGATCAATTCATCTGTTTTGTCGAGCGCCCTCTAGCGAGGATTATTAAGACATGGTTTTAATAGAAGATCACATTTTTTAGTGTATGATGTTGTTCAATATTTGTCTTCTGCTTTGAACAATAGTAAGAATGATGTGTTATTTTTCATTTCTGGATTTTTTTACACTTATTTTGAATCGTTTTGTCTACTTTGGGATGTCCTTTTACGGAGCGCATCAGCCGTGCTACGGCGCTCGGCTATTGAATGGAATTTTCGCCGACGATTTTATATTATCCAAATTTATTCCTCCGTCGCTGTCAACGGCGTATCGCTTAGAGAAAAAGAGCCTCAAATTGGTTTAACGAGTTTTCTTTTTTCCTTATCGCCAACCACTCCCAACTCCCACCCCTCAAATCGTATTGCGCTATCGTCGCGAACAAAGCTATTAGAATTGAACGAGATATGGCTCAGCATTAAAGAGTATTTACGTATTTTAGTGTACTTCTTTCATCATTTTATATTACCCCCTACTGTCTATTAATACACACGAATAATGGGGATATTGAGCGTCTGGCGCCACATCGTAACGGCGGTTATTATCAAAACAAGTTTCGACATGTTTTCTGTTTACGAATTTCGCAATAACATGGTTAAAAATAATTTATAATTACATATTTTAAAGAAGTATATTGTCGTAAGTATATTTATCACCAAATTCACCCCAAATGGTTTATAGCTGATTAAAGTAATACTGTCCACTATCCAGTGTTTACTCGAATTGCTGGTGTGTGATTTGGGTTTCAGCAATATTTTTATCAACCATGTGGTCATGGAGCCATTTGATTGCAAGGTGATTTAGGAGGGGTAGATGGGGGTGGGGTACATTGTGAGGTGAGGGGGTGGCAGTTGCTACCTATGAGTGATTGGGCATACGTATGTTGGTACATTTTCGAAGCGCCGTATCTTTAACGTTTTGTTTACAGTCGCCAGTGCTAGCATACTTGCAGTTCCAGTGATTAATTGCGGCTGCTGTTTGTTTATGGCCTACAGCTCTATGGGTAATTAAATAGGAAATTTACGCAAATGAGTTTTTCGTGAGGCCCTAATTGCTGCAATGGCATGCCCTGTCTGTCCTCTTGGGATCCAAAGTGCAATTCGGTTGCAACAGAACTGCATCGATTTGCAGCCGATTTGACAGTTTGTACAGCTAACAGTTTCGAAATACATGGTCAAATATCAGACAAGTTTGCGAAAGATACACTACGACGTGGTGACGTCACTCTTACGTTAGATGGGCTACAATATACCAATGACGTCACCACGTCGAAATTATCGTCACGTTTTATTTTTTTTCCGATGGTCATTTTCTATTTATGACGTTTGATGGGTATGTGCCATTGGTTGATCAAAAAAGTTATGTAATTAAAGATGGAAAGATTATCTCGGGACCATGTATGGTTGAATTTGGGAATGGATGTGGATGTGGGAGTGGATCCTAGTATTCCATATTGGATCCAGTTTACGCCGGCAAAGTAATTCCGACCCTCAGATGCATGTCACTTGCTGTCACGAACCCAGTGTCGTATAACTCACGATCACACGTTTTTCCAACCTCATTTGCGGTTACCTGACATCCTGTTTACCAATAAAATTAAAAAGGTTTTACAACGTGGAAACGTTTATTGTGTAGATGGACTACAACTATAAATTTTGTACTGGATTTACTCTACTCTGTTTAAGCGTTTTTGTAAAACAGTATAAAACTGTAGATGTTTTCGCAATGAAATCCTCTTTTTCCACTGAATTTTGTATTTTAAATTTAAATCTAATTGTGCGAATTTGGAATTTGATAAATATTATTTTAGGAGCGATGTCAAGAGGTACCAGCGTAATAAACGTGAATTAGTTTGAATGACATTTCCATACAAACATAATTGTAGTCTCTGCGGTAGACTGAGGTGACTATCTCATTTGGGAATGTATTGTTTTACAGTCTGTACTTTCTAAAAAAAATCTGTATCCTATTATCTTAGAAAGAAATAGCGTTTGTCTTTTTTCTTTTCCTGCTAAATTTGTGAAATGTCATTCGCACTTTCTGCAACCGAGTTAATAGTCTTCGTGTAGTACTCGCAAAGAAGTCATATATAGTCAGCTCTGTATGCAAGCGTACGAATTCTATTATCAGCTTCTTCAGGTCGTCCCGATACGCCCCTTCCAATCGATTGGTAGAAAGCTGGTGTGACGCCGTGAGGTGACGACTTGTCGACCTGCTGCTGTTCTCTGGTGGTGTGTTTTTTGGTGGTGATTCACTGTTATAGATATTCCGTGTTTTCTGTTTGCTCTAACTCGTATCTTTTATGAGCTTGATCCACTGAAATCCATTCCCCAGGTACGTCATCTGGTGGCGGCTGCAGCGATTGCAAAAACTCTTGTTGTTTTCGTTAGTCATGAAACCGGGGTTTATGAAGCTCGTATGAAAAGTTCGAAACTCTTTTTCGCAATTACCAGTTCTAATTAAATTATAGTAAAATATTTTTCTAAAAAGCGAGTGCACCATTCATTCACGTCTTCATTCGGTGCAGTCCCGAATTCGCCATTTCTGATTACAAAGTATTATCACCCAGTCGCCCTAAAAAAAAATTTCAAGATTTAATTTGTTTTGATTTGTAAACTACGATTTTCTGACATAACATTTTAAAAAAAAGTGCCTGATTTTAATCGAAGATAACTCTTGTCAATGGAATAATGAAATAAATTTCTGCAGTTGGATTAAATGAAATTTGGTTCTTCGAAGATTTCGCCTTTTCCGTTATGTAGTGCGTATTTCCGTGCGTAGGAAGAAGAAAAAATGCCAGGGCCTCATCCCATTACCGATTCCTCGCTCGGCACCCACTCTTCGGTAAATATGTGACGGTGCTTTGGACCAAATGACGACACTTGAATGGTGTTGAACAGGTGGTCGCCATTACCTATACACCGTCGAGAGACGCCTAGCGTCATCGTAGTACTTGGCATAATTTTCTATTGCCTCTATGACGTCTCTTCCGTGTTCCTGGTTTCCTGAAAGATCAGTGATTCGGAGAGCCGTTCGACGGTTACCCTCAAGTGCCGGTGCTCATTCGGAATTATTGGCTCTGGATAAATTTCCTATTGTCGTGGGGTAGACGCAGATGTTTATTTCGACGCGTGTTCGAGTCTGGCATTTGACTTTCTGTTGTCGTTAACCAATCTATGAAAGTCTTATGAGAAACGTTTATGTGTTAGTGCTAACGTAAATTCAAGGTATCTAAATACAGTATTTTTTCGATTGTCCTATTGGAGAAGACTTTGCATATGTTTCTGATACTGATTTGGGGTTAGTACAGATGTAGAATCATACTCCAAGCAATATGAAATTGGGTGAGCAATTTCCTGTATGTCTTTATGTGCAAGTTCATCCGATTCGATAAAATCAATAAAAATTGACTAACTACAAAATGTTTCCTTCAATTTCTTTTACCTGATAGCTTATGAATGCATTGCGAGAACTTTAGATATATGTTAAAAAGGATAAGATGCAAAGTCGTACGATGCGTATAAATTAGCGTTATAATAAATAAAATATTCATAATAAATTCATAACGAATTCATAATGAAGTAGTCTCCGGGACAGCACCGGACGAAA
>JAQGBY010005455.1:0-14619 GCA_034698785.1 Mycogona germanica | reverse complement strand
ACTGGTGAAAATGTGCCTCTCACATAGTGCCTAAGCACTGAGAGGAGTACAGAATCTTCCTGTTGTGACCCGTCACTACAGTGAATCAAAAAAGGACCAAGAAAGCTAGATAGATATAACAGTGTAGCTTTCTTGGTCCTTAACTCGACATATGACTGCATGCTTCAAAACCATTTTATTATTTAACCCTTTAAGCGGTAATGTCAACAATTGTCGTTGAAGCAAAATGATATCCCACCGGTAATGGCGACATTTGGCGTTTTCACTTTTCAAAAAATGTGTGGCAAAAATCTTAACAATCCCATAGAACTGTAAAGCACACTAATGGATAGAGCGAAAAATGTAGATAACAAAAGCCACGCTCATTTGCAGTACCAGTGGTGCCATCTAGTTTCAGCATCTAGCACCAAGTGCTGAAGAGCTCATTTTGCAAAGTTTTTTCGACGCTTTCAAAAAAGCAGATTTTTTGATGGTGTAGCTACTGAAAACTGGTTCCTGTACCATGAACAAGGGGTGTTCCGTCCAGTGAGTGCGAGTGTCTTCCGTCATATTCGCAAAATCAACTGGAGTTGGTGGGGAGGGAGGTACATCCAGCCAGGAAATTGTACACCCCGGCATGTGGGCGTGGCTGCCTGCAATGTCGCACTGTCTTCCAGTGCACTCGCCAGGGGAGAGGTACTCGAGAGAATGGTTGTCAAAACGTCCGTTGACCGTCCGTTGTTCATAATGACTGACCAATCGGAGAGCATGCGGTTGGCCAGGGACTTCTTGCCACTCTGGTGCAGAGTGTTCAGATTCATCCTCTGATGGCCTCTCTGTAGGATCTTCCATTTCTATGTACTCGGGCGTGTGAATGACCTCAGGGTCACTTCTTAGGCCACGTGGAACATAGATGAAGTGATCTTTGGGTTGTACAGATTCATCCAGACATAGTTGGACTACCTCAGTGTTGGGATCTGATGGCGGGTTTAACTCCTGGTCCTCGCCCGTGTCAGAACCTAGGTCCTCCATGTGGACTGAATCTAGATCCGGTGGTAAAATTACCGGATAATGAAGGGTTGGAAGTTGACTGATGACAAACGTCCCCTTCCAAATGTCAAACTGGACTCCTATTGCCTCCATCCAGTCATATCCGATTATGAGTGGATGGGTGGAAGGCGTGAAGACCATGAGGTCTAATGACACTTTTAATTTTTCCAACTGAACCTCAGTGGTCACCCAGCCAATTGCCTGGTCTAGCACATTAGTAGCCAGCATCAGAGCAGAGGCCGGTTTCTGGTTCATCTCCAGGCCTGCGTGTTTGCAAGTCATTGTCGCATGAGCTTCATACAGATCCTGTATCAACCAGGGCTAGAGTGTCTACGTTATTTACGAGTGCTGGAAAGACCGGGAGCATCTCGGCCAGTGTGACATCATCCTCATCGTCTACCTGCATCATGTATGAGGTTGGGCAAGGATGCTTTGATACATATTTTGGCTGGTCATCACCAGGCCAAATTGACAACTTGAGGATGGACTGGCAAATTTCTCTCTGGTCATCTGGCAGTAGGACTGGATGGTGAGCCACGATGGAAAAATCACCCTTCCAGATTCTCAGGGTGATGCCAACTCGACCCATCCATTTGTACCCTATCATTAGTTGGTGGCCCAGCTCTCAGATGACCAATATGTCGATGGTGGCCACGAGATCGTTGACCCGCAGGTCTACGGTCACCCATCCTAGTGATGTCTGCACCACTCCATTGGCCAGTCTCACTGGTGCAGCCCGGCATTTGTTGAAGGGGACTCCAGCTCTCTCCCTTATACTCTCCTTGCAAACGCACACCGTGGCTCCGGTGTCTACCAGGGCTTCGCTGGTTAGTTCATTGAAAAAAGCAGTGACCATGGGCACAATTTGGCCTTGCTGTCATGGAAGTACGGAGACGTTGATTGTTTGGACAGTAGGCTCTCCATCCACTACTGTAGCTGGTAGTTTAAATCTCGGTGGTCCATCAATCCCACGTCTTGAGGTACCGCAGTGGTGCAGTCTCTGGCCATGTGCCCAGAGGAGTGACACTTGAAACATATTCGGGTGCCGTCTCCAGCTCAACCCCGGTTGTCCCACTGAGGCTGTTGGGGTGGTTGAGCTGGTACCTGGTTAGGTAGAGGCATAAAAGAGGGTTGCTGTCCAGGCCACTGCCTAGGAGGTGCCACAGGCTGGGCTGGCCATCCTCCAGGAGGGAAGCCCTGCTGTTGTGTCGGGAACACGACCGGGGTGGGAATGGAACTATCTGAGGCCCAACAACTGGTGGTGCTGTCCGTCCAAAGTTCCGAGTATCTGGAAAAGCATTTTTTGGTTTATTTCTTGGAGCATCTGATGGCCGGAACTGACTGTTCCTAAGCTTCTCCTCCCTCAGGTGGCACTCCCTGTTGAGGATCTCGTCCTTCAGTAAGTCTAGGTCGCGTTCTGCGGCTACAGACAATAGGGTTCGAACCTCGCGCTTTTAACCCATACAGAGTTTTTTGGACCATGTCCTCTTTGGACACCGGTCGTTCCATCCTTTGAGCCAAGTGATCCAGCTCTTGGATGAACTTCTCGGCACCTCCTGGCTTTTGGAGGCACCTTGCCCATTCTTCGCAGGCTTGGTCTGCTGGGCTGGTATTGGAACCCAAGGAGGCGATCATGAACTAGCAGGCCTCTGCAAGTGTTACGCATGACCTAGACTGGGTCCAGGTGTGTACACGCTTGCAGGACTTCTTGTCTAGGTAGTCTTTTAGGACATTGACCATGGCCGGGTCCTCAAAGTTCTGTACCTGCATGTGGCTGCAGAACTTATGAAGCCACTCGGCCACGTCTTTGTCATCCTCTCCGGTGAATTGCCTGAGTGCTGGCCTGGGACAGGACTAAGAATTCATGGGCAAAAACTGGATACCAGGTTGCCGGTAGACCATTACTTGTCCACTTTGATAAGGCGCCAGTTGCTGGTTGAATTTCTTCACCTTAGTTTTTATGTCTCTGAGGCAAAATCTTTCTTTCCCATGGTTTGGGAGGTTGAGCCCTACCTGGCAGGGAGTTGTTCACCCCATACCAACTTTTTACATCATCTGATGATAAAGCAGTATTTCCAGTTTTTGACTTCCGGTGCAGTTTACATTGTCCTACTTCAGGGTGTGATGGGCTTTCTCCCTCAAAAGAGGAGTATACTGGAATTTGCTGGACTGGTGGTGCCACCCTCAGGTCATACATCGGGTGTCTCGCCTGAGGTGGGATGGTGGTGGCTGGCGCTTCCAGATGGCCATCTTCGCCTACCCAGTAGGAAGTTTGTAGTGGTGCTGGGACTCCTTACGGGAATCGTAGGTGGTAGCTCCTGGTGATACACCACATGTCTGTTTGCCCTGGTGAGGTCAGCCACTTCCAGTCGCGAGGATGTGGATAGTGTTGGCGGCACTTGTGTAGTGACGTAGGGGGGCGGCTGTAGGCCCCACCTAGGTTGGCTCCGATCACCTTCGGACTCACTTTCTCACTTTTACACTGTCGTCACATTGAAAAATTGTCTGAGAAACATCACCATATGGTCATTCACTGATTTATTAATTATGCATTTTCTTATTTGTTTATTTATAATTTTAAATGTTTTCTTTTACATTACAATTGATCAATCTTTGGATTACCAATTCGAGACATTTCAAGATTTACGAGGGGCGTTTAATAAGTTAGTCTATTCATTTATTTATTTCTATCAAGAAAAGTACTGAGGTTACGGAAATTTCAGACTTTGGTTGTCATCAACTTTTTGTATATTTTAATTATTATGTATAATAGATTTCTTCCAAAAAGAGGACACCAACTTTTTGAACGCCCCATTTATTATCCACTCCATAATATTCATCCGAAAATAATTTTTCACATCAGTTTTCTACTTATAATGAGTGATGAGGACAAATGATCGTTCATATATAAATAAAATACTGTAACGGTATTGACTAGATTTCACACAAAATACACCTAACAAAAAATAAAGTACGTTCAATTGTGACTTAAAAAAACAGTTAAGCTTCCGCACTTTTCCTGTATCTCCCGAAAAAAGCAGGTCATCCGCGCATAGATCCCTCATATACAGCATTTTGGGTTCGAATCCCACGTCAGGTTGAAAAATACACTGTATTTGACTAATTTTTCGCTCGACCCCAAATCTATAGCAATGTTCTGAATTTCTTAGTTCGAATTTCCCCCTCGCATAATGCTTAAGCACCATGAGGGGGACGTAAGGCCTGTAGTGCGGTTGCCTACAGTTGATTAAAAAAAAAAAAAAAAAAAAATTCCGGCTTGCTTGGAATTTGATTAATGAATTTGATTGTGCAGGTGATCTGATGTTTGGGTGCGGCTCTTGAGCCGGAAAACAATGTGCAATCTGCGAATGGACAATATGGATTTATTGAAGGGACCTGGTTCAAAATTAAAAAAGTAAACGATTGAAAAATGGAATTTAAAAAAAACTTAATTGGCAGCTGGATTGCTTTAAGCACTTTGCGTCCTCCTGGCATTTTGAGAATTATATTTAAAGTAAGCTTCCGGGGGTCATCAATATTTTCGTTCCGTTTTACGGACCGATGGGCGGACGATGGACTCTTGAAGACTCCACGACGAATTTAACAAAATTGATGATAGGCAAATAAATATAGGGTGTAGAAATGGCTATACCTGATTGACTTTATGACAAATGTGTCCGTCGAGTTTCCCAAACACTTGTTTTCTTACGCTAAATTCGTTACGTGTCTTTTCAATATCATTGTCTCTTCCGACACACCTTCAAACCAACCTGGTGGCGATCAATGAAACACTGATGATAATAGTAATAAATGTTATCGAAAAAAGGGCAGCTTCATTCTTGACCTTTGTCTTTGTTGGTGCGGCACTTGTTTATTATCATTATATTTAATTATATGGCCTTCGTCGTCGCCCCATGATGGTGCCCTTTTTGATGGGCAACATGCACTCGCAGCCATAGGGTATTTTTATCTCCAGGGATCCCGGTTCCCAGCAGTGATGAGGATGTCCGTGAGGTCGCTGCATGACGTGCATGGTGCGATACAGCTGGACACAATGGTAGTTCAATGTCGAGCATAACTGTTGGAGGAGGAGATCAGAAGGTCAGATGAAAGTTGGTTTGACTTATTTTCTTATCTCATGAATAGTTAAGCCCATCTCAAGTACAGACGTTGTTGACGTGGGCGTGGCCGATGATTATGAAACTTTAGCATAACGTATTTTTAATCTAAATAATGACTCAATTGTATTTTGCAAAAATTACCTGGTGATTTGGGTGATCCTCTATGTTGTGAATTAGTAACAAAAATGAGAAACAATACAAAATCAATAGCGTATTGTGTCCGTCAATTTTGTTCTAATGTCTGAACGCCCCCTGCTTTTAACTGCGCCGTTTACTTTAGAAATTCACGTTATCAATAAAACAGTATTTTATTATAATAAGCCATAATAAATCGCAGTTTTAGATCGTGCAAAAATTTGTGTAAAACGCGGGGCTACATTAAAATAAAATGTAATATGGCTATTGTGTGTGGGACAAAATCGGCGAGCACGTCAATGACAAATTAACACCTGTGTCCATCTCAAATGTGCTCAAGAATAAAAAAGGGGTCAGCCCCAGGGGCTGCATTTTGGTCATTCTCAAAATCGAAGTCAACTTCGGAGCAACTTCTGTGAGAATCAAGTTCTCAACTGAGGATTTTTGAAAACCTTATTTTCGTCATTCCAAGTTGATGATGAAATTCTGAATTTCACCGTAAATTCGTAAAATGATTATCATCTGCATCGATAATATCGATCCACTCGATTATGTGGAGATTATGATCGATTCGCCGATTTTGGGTAATATCGAGATTTTGTACGGCCCTTTTTAAAAGCGCTTTTATTTGAAAACCAACGATATTGCAATAAATGCTAGATACCATGATGGGCGCGGCCATCTTGTGCAATGCCAATTATAGTGAAATTCAATCGGATTCTACTTTTCAATGTGTTCTAAAATCTCATTGATTGGCTACGCACAGTCGCACACTCCGTCGTAATCCGCCAAAGAAAATAGTTCCAATTAATATTTGTAAATATATGTAGTATAATTGTGAGTTTTTTAATTCTGATTGAGTTTAGCGAAGTAAGTGAATTTGATTTTTGCAAATATTAGTCCAATTGTATTTGAATGAAACAGTTGAATCATCATTGTGCCTTTTTCGTAAGCGCAGTGATTCTCAAATACTGAAATTGGGGACTCTTGAGGCGACCAGATGCAGATTGTGCGCATGCGCAGATGACATAATTCATGTGGAGAATCAAATTTGAAAGACCAAAATGCACATCCTCGACAACATTCCGCGAATCAAATTACAGGTACTTCGGTTACAAGCAGCCTTTGCAATTTTTTTTCTCATGTTTGTTACTTTATCACAACACAACAGAAAGATCACATAGGCAAGGTAATTTTTGCATCAAATACAATATTTGAACATGAAGTCGTAGGAGGGAAAATATTAACGAAATTTGGAAATAGGTCAATAAATGGATATTGGTAACGGTAAATAATGACCCCAATTGTAATTTGTTATTTGAATCAATTCCCTTTAAAGATATTTGGATGACAACTAGAATTATACTTGATTCTCATCTAATTGTCATCGTGATGTTCCACCTGAAGTTCATTATTGGTTCGGAAACTGACCAAGACATGGTTTCGCAAGAGATTTGTTCGAATTTTTATCTGGAATGTTGATGAATATTTTGCTGTTACCCCTTGATCTGAATCCGAGGTGTCCCCGTCGCCACTCTGAACGTGTGACCGGTGACAGCGAATCTCGGTATAGATGCTGGGCATGTACTCTACTCCTTCACTGGTCACCAGCTCCACTCTGCTAGTCTGTGTCTTGCACAGACGGACGTGAGTCTTGTTGTGGATACTCTCGCGGATCATCAAACTCCAGAACTGCAAACAGATAGAACGTTAGAAACACTCCAATTTACTAGTCATTCATTCTACTGTGGGGGACCTTCTCTTACTAATTGTAGCCAAGACGAAGCACCCGGCTTCAACACGGTTTTATTTAAAGAAATGATTTCTCATGAACGACACAACATTAGCGACACAGCTTTTAAAAAGTTGCGTTGGTTGACTTTCTCGCTGCGATAGTAATCCATTGTAAATCTAAATCTAAATTATGCTTTATTCAAAAATTTTTTCGTCGATTATGGAATCCAAAAGTTTCCATCAAACGACCATCTGGTCACTATCTTGGAAAATGGTGGCTTTTTGGTGCTTTTTCGAAAACTAGTAACAGTTTTGAATTCAATCAATAAATGAATGTATTTGTCAGGTGGTCAGGGGGTTGGACCTCGATCCCAACTTCTTTTTTCACCCCCCAACTTCTAGTGTTTGACTGACCCCAGAAATTTCTTTCAGTTATGATTATTATTCTAAAATCACTTTGAATCACAGAAATTGAAAATAATTGAAAACGTGTATTGATTCATCAAATACTCAAAAGTAAACATCCTCACCAATTAATTTTACACAGAAATTCTTAAAGAAATTGTGCTTCGATCACCTTATACTTTTATTTCAGCTTTTGTAATTTTAAGGATCGTTTAGAGCGATTTTGATACATTTCTGAAAATTAGTCGTCCAATGTTGGGACATGAGGTGCTGGGGTCCGCACACCCGAGGTGTCCAAAAGGGTCTAGACTCCACTAATTCTGCGATAATTCGGTGATTTCGGTCAAGCGGTGAATCATTTGAGACGCGAGGAGCAATTTGTGAAAATGAATTATTTGTGGTTTGTACAAGTTCATAAAACATGGGTATTTCAAAAGTCTCCATACATAGATTATGTTAGGTGCATCGGAAAATAATGTTCTCTGTGTATGGAGGATTCTGGCTTTTGAAGCAAGAAACAATGTTACTAGGGGATGTTCATCCCATCCTAAACAATGTAAACTATGATGTTATGCCATTGCTTTAATGAAAAAGTTTTTAAGAAGTTTCAGCTTGTGGGCAAACTGCTTTTGGTTAATAGAAACAAAAAGAAAACTCCACTTACTGAAGAAGGCTGCTTGTCGTAGTCGAGCACCAATTCTATATCGTTTGTGGCATCGGCCCGATCTATTTGAATCACCCAGAACACTGCCATAACACAAGCCACAAGACCCCAAGGAAACTGGAAAAAACACCCAAAAGAAGAAAAAGAAACAGGTTATCAGTATTATCATGTATATATATACAAGTCACCATTAGAACACGGCTGTTTACAGTTACTGTTTATTAGGATCTTGTTTCAATACAGTACGTCTATACCTGAGGAGGATGCATTAGTTGTGTGATTGGCTCACAGGTGATGCCATCTCTTGGATCACACCTAAATTGTTAGTCTAGTTCATATTTTAACTATTATTTCCCCAGGATGTGTAGACAGTGAAACAATCTAATGGAACCTGTTAAACCCAATTTTTCCCTTAGCTGGACTCCAGCCACCGGGGTTTCTTGCAGATAAATATTGTAATTGTAATTCACATGCATGTTGCCAAACTCTTGTGAATGACAGGTGGCGCGACTATCGCTGAAGTCATACTGCTTAATAACTGAAATTAGTTTGTAATAAAAAAATAACAAAGCCTGCGGTATAATATGCAATCAGAGTTTGATTGTGTGCCGCCCTATTATGAATGGGTCAATAAAATGGTACATCTTGTGTTCCGACAAATGTTGCAAACAAACTGACCCTATTCATATTACAGGTAGGATGTAAATGGGAGAAGTTCTTCTACAACTGCGATTGCATCAGGAGCCAGAACGAATAAACTTGCCAATTTCTGATCTGCTCAGTGTTCATTGTTTCGCTTATTTGAAATGTTGTCTTGTCGTTTTTGATTCATTCCGTGGTCTAATTTCATGCAAATTTATAATTGTAATTTTGAGTGGTGGATTGATGAATTTGCGTTTCTGATTCGTTGCAGGATCGATGATAGGAAATATACCAATGATTCAACCATTAGTTGTTGTGTGCTTCTCTACAGGTCCCATTTCTGGAGCATTAATTTTGTGTGTCAGACGACAAGTGAACAGTTCAGTGTTAATATTTCAACTATTATTGTTTATTTTCGCACCTTGTTTTCATTATTTATAGCAACATTGTGAACTCCACAAAGAGAATTCCCACCTTTTTGCTGGTTCATCAAGTTTTTCTTGGAAAGGTGGTGATTGTGAGAGAAGTGGTCGGTGAGCAACTTTTCTCACCGTCATCACCTTTGTGATGATCATTTTTTTTAAATTGAAAGATGAAGCATTGGCACTGAAACATTGATGCTACAGTATGGAGCTTATGTCCAGTTACTCCTACAGGCCCCATTCATAGGGGTAGGTGGTGGTGATGCTTTAACTGAAACTCACAGAATTTTTACTATAGAAATTTATATGGCAATGTATTTGGCATGAGAATAGGCACACTTGCCCCAGGGCTTATGCCATGAGCAAACGTTGTCCTGGATGAGGAACAAGGTAAAGATGTAAAAAAAATTGATATTACATGAGCATACTCTGAAGGATATTATGGCATAATTAGAAATTTCACCCTCATTTGGCAGACATCTATAATTATTGACGAATATTTGATGTCATGTCCCACAAGAAACTTGAAGAGCTTAGGACCAGGGGCACTGCTTCCACAGCACGCTTGTGATGCCTAGGAACTGGTGGGTGAGATGCACCGCCTGTTGCAGTGTTCCAGCTTTCCAGGTGTAAGATACCAATTGCTACCTCTTTGATGGTGTCCACATATTCCAACCTGTTCAAGGAAGAGGCAGATCCACCTCCAGATCATAGCCTGAGCTTCCTTGCATCACAGTGAGTGAGATGCAAAACCAAAGTTTTGGTGCCCTAGCCATACAATGCCCTGGTAGACTCTGCCATATAGCAGGTATTTTTTGCTGATGCAGTTGCTCCAAGGCAGGGCCTCATAACTTGGGTCTCCAGAGGGTGAAGGATGTGGCAGGCTACTACCCCCGGCAGGGAGAGACCCTCATGCTGCACCTGGATCCACCAGCATCAGCATACCTGCTATCACCATTGGTGGTTGAAGGTGGGCAGAATAGAATAAACATATCCCCAATGTGTTGACTTTTGCTGTTAGCCCAATTACTGACCCTGGTGGATATTGCTGATGGTTAGGTGGACAGGTAGGCCGAAGTTGCATTGTGGATGTGAGACAGGTGTGACATAGGTAGGAGGGCTACATGGCTGTCCAGATCTCGTGTCTCTTGCATGAACCAACTCAGGTAGGGGGTCAGCTGCCCAACCTCAGCACATGGTTTGCAGCCATTGCTTGATCGATCTCACTTTGCTAGTTGCTTGCATTTTTTTCTTGTGTTCATTTACTCCAACAATTGTAAGCTTTTGTAGTGTTCCACTATCACAGAAACTCACTCACGGATTACCAAATAACAGGGTTTATTATGGTGGATTACAAGTTGTGTTACATATATAGTACCGGGGCTGCTTGTGGGTACATATTGTAATTGTAATTGTGTACAGCATACAGCATATATCGTGACTTCCTAAAGAAGCCCTACTTGTGGACTCATTACCCTCCGGTTCGGAGTACTACTCCGCTAGCTCACTGTCTGTGGAGGGGGCTCGCCCCCTGGCGGCAACCCTACATAACGGTTTTTATCAAACATTTTGCCTAGAAATAGACACTTTTTATAACAAAGTTTCCTTCCTAGAATTGTTTTGGCTTTAGCTCTTAATTCAGGCTAAAGTGCTGTTAGTGTACTCACGTTGGAATTATGTCTACTGGGCTTGGATTAGTCAACAAGTTATGGGTTCTGCACCCTATGCACTTGACGCAGGTGTTTTCATGTGCAAATGTGATCGACGATGACTGTCATAGTCTCTTATTTATCGATTTATATTTGCCATTCTCGTCGCACTGTATTATTTTGCTAGTGTGTCCGCCGGAAGAATAAAAAGACTGATTTCTATTTTATACATATTCCTTCTTGCCTGGACAGCAGTGCTCTTGGCTCAGAAAAGTCTGGCATCCATGAAGTATCTTTAATTCATCTTCAATCATGACAATGTATAATCACGACTTCGTCCACTCGTCACTAATCGAATTTATTATTTTACAGGCTTGCTCGAGCTGTCTTGTTATTTTTTTTTTAATATGTTATTATTCCAGGATGGAAATTTTGCTGACGTCAATAATTGCTACGCTGCGTTGGTTGAAGTTTCAAATCACAGTCATATGATTATAGGTTTGCTACGCAGATTTGATTTCAGATGTAATTGGATGTGGATAATGTTGTTTCAATAATATCTTATATTTAAATAGCGGGTTGTGACAGGACAGCGCCGGACGACAAAACACGATCAGAGTCGGTGAGAAACTCTTCAAATAAAAGAATAGAAAACCCTCTATAATAAGGATAAACTAGCTGAGAACCACTGCAACTTGGGTGTGATACAACCACTGCAATAAGTGTGAAATTTATTTTAAAATATTTAATTTTCCTCGGGAGATGAGGATGTGAGATTGGTAGGTATGAATCGTCATCGTCCTTTGTCGTTAGTTGCAGTGGTTCTCAGTTAGTTTTTTCCTTATCAAATAATATAGTTATATATTCCAGACGATCCCTCCTTTTTTATTTTTGAATGTTGTTTGTGATGGCAAGTAAGTGTTCTTGTTTTTTGGTATGGAATAAATACAGATGTGTATCTGCCTACCTGATAGTCAGGCGATTGATTCCTAGATGTTTCGTTCGACTTGTCACTTTGATATTTTAAAAAAAGTTTTTATTCTTGTGAGGCAGACCAATATTACAATTGTTCAGTAAGTGTTTTAAACGCTTTTTGTTGCTGTAATTCGCTCAAATTGAATTAATTGTTATTAATTGTCAATTAAAATGTACGACTGACTGTCGTTTTCACTTTCACAACGACACTCAACTGCTCCTCCGACTTTGTCTATCTTTCTCAAAACAGCTTTTTCAGGCCTCCTAAAGTCCAGCCTTTGTTGGGGAACTCTTTAAAAAGTCGTTTTGCACTATACTTTTTGTTTTCTCGAACAAATTTCATAGCAAACTTATCTTATTTCGTGAAAGGCTTTTTCACATCTGATTGTAGCAGACGCCCTGCGTAATTGCGTATTGCATCGGTAGAGCGCGCCACCCGCCAGGTGGCATATTTGAAATTTGAGACTCGAATTTCATAAGGGATACTATCACCAAATTTCATAATAATCGGACTATTTTTGACCGACTTATTAAATATAATAAATGGGGTCCACAGCTTCATTTTTTCCAATCACCTGTAGTATACCCGCACTATTTTTTTACCCTGTATATTCGGTAGCGCACTGTTGCAATGTGAAGCATCCTTGTTGCTCCAAAAAAAAATGTGAAAATTGTAGTTTGCATTTTAAATTTATTTTAAAGTGGTGACTTTTGAAGTCCATTTTGAAACCATGCCAAATTTATAATTCCTTTTATTACTTTGTGCTTGAGTGACTGATAAAAGTATAACACAATAAAAATACTCACTTAATTGCACTCTATATATTTCATTCAGGCAGTTGTGATATGTAACAGAGTGGATTTTATTGCAATAACTAACTATTCTAACTAATTATTAACTATTTTCATTATTTTTAGATTTTAACTGGGTGAGCATAAGTGAACGAGAACGGGACATTATTCTGGTGTGGTTGGTTGGAACTGTTATCTGGTGTGCTTGGTTGTCTCGTGAAATCGACGACGTCATGGTTTTGATGTGGAGACGCCATTTTTTAAGTTTGAAGCGAAAGGGAGATTATACAGAATTTGGCAACGGTTATTTTATTATGTTATATTGAAAATTGAGATCTGAAATTCCGTCGCTAGCGAATTGTGGTGGTGTACTAACGGTATGTTAAATTTTATGCTATTTTATTGAGCCGTTCGAGAGTTAGTCTCCGAACAGGAAAATCAGTTTCTTAGTTTTATTATATAGGATCAGATTTCAAGAAGAGATCTTTGAAAAGAGCACGCAGATGGATAGATGTGCACATAATATCGTTAAACATTTTTTTAAAAAGTAATTTCTGGAGGTTCCTGACAATTGACTGACTTACGAGATTATGAAGGATTCTGATTATCTGAATCTGGCAATACGCCATACTTCATGGTATAGTAAAAAAAAACAATAATTAGTGGTACTGTAATTGATTTGTTGCGACTTCAGCTAATACCATGCCTCTGTAATTACAACCACAGTCAACCATGGATGTGACGGATGGCAAACGTAAAATTTGCAAAACGTTCTTTAAGCCTTCAAAAAATGAAATTAAAAAAACCTCACATGTAGTTCCTCCAATAGAAGTCCGTGAATATTTCGGCACCCGGAAGGCCACAAGAGGCACAGTGTGTCGTGGAATCAAAGGAAAGCATTTGACAAGGCGCACGCATGATGACTATCAATCACAACTCCTTAACAAACATTATTTAAAAAACAAATCACAAAATCAAAAACGCCACGGACATCTATTGTTGGTGCTATGATGCCAGGTGCAAGGGAAATTCGTGCACGGTCCTGAATCCTAATCAACAAGTCCAAAAAATGATAGCATTTGAAAAATATAAAACCGCCTCGAAACTGCTAAGAAAACCTATTCGACGATATGATATCAATACAGGGTGACTGAGATCAAATGACCACATTTGTAAAATGAATTATATTGAATAAGAATGAATAAAAATGAATCACAAACTACGTTTTGGGTTGTTTTTTTTGCGAACCAGGATCTTGCGTGATTTAAAAAAAACAATAAGCCACACACGTCACGCCAATCCCGCAAATAGAATGAAATTGCCACCGGTGTGTCACTCATCGACGTACTTCCGGTCGCCCCTCACCACGTACCTGTCGACACCTGCGGCGTTAGTGCGTAAGCCTTGAAGCAATATTGTCTTTAGTTTTTTTCTGTTTTCTTCCGAGAACGTCGAGTGCCAAGCAACAGAAATAAAGTTGACACACCCCACTCACTGGTGACGTATTTATATGTCTGTGAAGTCTTTTTTTTCCCAGGTTGCCAGCCCATTCAAAAAAACAATTTTAAGGTTTCCAGCTATTCCAAACAATTTATCACCTCTGCATTAATGCGATTGAGTTGTAAAAGGAAGGTGTCGCAGACTGGGGAAGTCCAGACTCTGGGGCCTTGTCCCACTCCCAATAGACCAATAGAAAACCATGTATGCAATTCTTGAATGCCAATTGACAAAATGCCAGAGATAATCCTATTTCTGACATTTCTATTGAGTAAGCATTGTCAATGACTTTCAGCTAGCACATTTCAATTACCCATGTTGTCTATCCTATATTATAAAACAGAGATTTTGATTTTCCTGTCCGGAGACTAACTCTCGAACGGCTCAATCAAATTTCATGAAAATTAGCATACACTTAGTAGACCACCACAATTCGCTAGCGACGGAATTCCAGATCTCAATTTTCAATATAACATAATAAAACAATCGTTACCAAATTTTGGATAATCTCCCTTTCACTTCAAACTTAAAAAATGGCGTCTCCACATCAAAAG
>JAQGBY010005454.1:0-14621 GCA_034698785.1 Mycogona germanica | reverse complement strand
ACATCTACAATGCAGCTCCTGAACCATTTTAATATGCCCCGCTCTTCTACACCTAGTAGGAGCCTGTCTCACAATTTTCCCAATTTTCACATTACAATCTCCCTTCAGAATACGAGCCAAAAGTCCAATATTGGTCGCTTTCCTACGATCCTAGGAACGATTCTCATTCCAATATTGACAGCATTTCCGTCACACTATCCAATCGACCAAATCTACCTCTAACAAATCTAGCAGCCCTTCTTTGGACCACTTCAATTTCACCCATGAGCCCCGCCTGGTGAGGATCCCAAACGGATTAGGCTTTCTCCGGTGATGTGCTCTGTATTTCTGTGTGATTAAACGTGGATCCACGTTTTTTTAAAAGTGAAAACGAATCAGAATCTGGCTTGCTAGTGGTATGCTTCTTGACTTGCCTGAGGCTGACCCCAAGCTGGTCTAGAGCACCACACACTGCTTTAAGTATGTCTATTGAGTGAGTTCCATAAGCACACAAACTATTGACAGGAACACACATTAATTAGGAAATTGAGTGTCTCAATCCTCCAAAACGCACAACTCAGAGTGAGAGTTGACCATGAAAATGTAGTTCCTTTGTTGAATGATTTAAATAAGCATTATGGAAACATTTAGGTGGATAGGGCAAACGTGGGGTTGAAGGAGCTGGGGATAGCTATATGGGATGCAGTTTTGATTCTCTCATTATTTTATAGGCAAACTAATTTTTGCGTTTGTCTGTATTGGGGGTGGGTCACTAATCAATGACATCACATAATAGTAATTAAAGTACAGCTGTTTGGTGGTGATGCTGATATTGTGTCTACCTCTTCATGGTTAGTCAGATAATTTAAAAACAATTAACCCTTTTACCGATTTGCAGATTTGTTCAGTAACTGTTATGGGCAAACCATTCCACATACCAGCGTGCTGCCTGCATGTATTGCATTTTTACTTTTTTTTAAAATTATGGCAAAAAACTACCAATCCACAGAAATTTAGAGTGCTTCATCTGGGAGATCAGAGTCCATAGATATCATTAGCCGTGTGCAAATGTAGTACTGCTAGTGCCATCTGGCACAAGCTCCCAACAACAGATGCATGAGGGGCTAATTTTTAAAAGTTTCCCACATTTTTGCTATGCAAATAGTTGTGCTCATGAAATAGTCAACCAAACGCGATCTGGCAGTTGCCGGATCATGTACATAAGTGTTGGATAGTGCAACCAAAGCTAATCACATCTTGCAGCACAGCTCTAGGTTCAATACGGCATTGCTGGATGAGCACTGGAACTATGATTCTGGCATGCAGCGCCGGAAGAAGGGGGTCTCCACCTGGGAGTTGCTGGACCAGCTTCTGAACGACCCCCTCCTTCCAGCACCACGTACTGGAATCACAATTCCTGTGCCTATTCTGCATTGTCGGATTGGTGTTTGAGCTTTGCTGGCAGAAATTAAATTTTACGATGCACCAGGCTCCTCTTTACAGCCATATTTGCTACCTTCCCAAATAACCAACCGTCATGCGTCCACGAATTCCGGTTTTCAAGATATGATTTTTAAAAATAAAAATCATAATAAATTGAAAACGATGCTATTTTGAGGAGGGGGTATCGTTAAATCAATAATTCGGTTAATGAGTTAAGAAACTGAGTTTTTTCATGCCAATTATGGACACCACCAAGTGGTTAAATTAATAAACTACCGATCTTGTGTAATGTGTTGGGCACAACGACACTTAAATCTACCAAACATTTTTTAGATAACTATAAAATCATCTTTAGGTAGCTGTTATCTCTTTTCGTCTGTTTCGGTTACTACAATCAATATATAAAAAAATAATCGAACTTGTAATTTTATCTTAGGAAAGTCTTACGCTAAGTAAGATCAGTTTTCCAAATCATTAGTATTGATTGTTTCTATGCGAGACGACGGAACGAAAAGATGACCATTTTACCTGTACGTCACCCTGAATTTTTTAACACATAGATGGGGTTAGTGAGATGCCCACTGACCGTCGTAATATAAATATACACGTCACTTGTGAAAAACGGCATTCCCTTTTTAGACAACATCTCTGAATTCACAGCCTCCGTCACGAGCCTCGTAAATTTCTATTTTGTAGAGCAAGTAACATTTGGGAACTGGGTTTCGGGTTATTACCACTTTAGCACATTTGTTTTGTTGTCATTGCATGTTAAATGGATGACTACGGTACAAATGCTGCTTTAAAATCGGGGTCAAGAAATGATGATATATTTTTATCCATGTGTGTGGGGGATTTTTTTTCACGAAATAAGAAAGAAACGATATGTTCACAATTTGTTGTAGAAATTTGTTTAAGGCGTTGCAACATGTTCCTCAGGATTTCTCATAATTAATAGCAATACATTTTCATCATTCGAATGATTAATTGCCTCTGATGAAAATCGTTAAGACCCTTCAGTCAAAGACCAAAATGGTGTGATGACCATTGAGAGAAAATCAATTAACTTATTTTCCTGCTTAACATGAGCAACAGGCGCAACAATATTTCCGAGTACACGTTGTATTGTCGATGAATGGTTATTGATTACCAACAAAGCCTGCCATGTATGGTACCAGAACTGGTTAGCTAATCTCTTCTCCACGGTGTACCACCCGGTGGTGACCATGGAACACCCGGGCCACCGTGGCTGTCGATGTCACCGAGGCCAAGGGCACCTGGAGCACATCCGCCACCATATGTTCATCATGAGCAAGGTGGCAGTCCACCTCGGAGGTGCGACTCCTCCAACAGTCCAACTAATCGCATCTAATATAGATTTTATATTAAACAAAATTAAATTATTTATCTTATATTATAAAACAGAGATTTTGATTTTCCTGTTTGGAGACTAACTCTCGAACGTGAAAACCAAAATGCATAAAGTTTAACTATCATAATTTGCTAGCGACGGAATATGAGATAGAAATTTTCAATATTTAATATTAAAATAACCATTACCAAATTCTGGATAATCTCCCTTTCGCTGCAAACTTAAAAAATGGCGTCTTCACATCAATTAACCTCCTAGTATTAGACAATTTTAAGAAGGCTATTTTAGATTCCATTTCCAGGTCTTTCCAAAAATGATTTTGCTTTTTGATGCCATATTATGAATTTTTAATAATAAAAAGTTTGTTGTACACGGTTCATTTTTATTCATAGTTAAATCGTTTCTAAAATAATTAAGTTCGTGCGAAATTTGTTTTATGTATAAGTAGAATCAAAATCGTAATAACTCATATTGCTCAAAATAAATCCACGAATTACTGGACTGTTAAGTGATGGAAAAATTAAATAAACAATTTTTTCGAATAAAAAATTCTGATGAACTTCAACGCAGTATTTTAAGATATTCTGCAAAACGATTTTCCAAGAATTTCCTTGGAAGTTTATTTTCTCTTAAATGGAATTTATTTTCTTTTGTGTGAAAAAGAATGAATTCTGCTTTACTGAAAATACAACGTTTGAGTGTAGGCAGTGCCACTGACAGTTTGTTTATCCGATGTCGGAACAAGTTCGGTTGGATTCGAAATTTAACTCGTTGAATCGCTAACACATGTTCCGGCGAAATCATTTGTATCCAAGAAATCGCCACGGGCGACCGTATATATCTTATCCATGGCTCACGTAACATAACGTGGAATGTTGGCACCTCCATCCATTGTTCGTCTACACTTCGATTTGAAATGTCGAGACACGGTAGCTGGAGACTGCAGTGAGTTGGCCAACCGCCGCCAGACGACGCCACCGTCTATGGAACTCTCCGAGCGAAAACACGAGTCTGTCTCGTTCAATTTGTAAGCAGTCGGACGGTTAGGTTTCCTAAATGGTGTTTTGGAAATAATCTGCTAAAATATTGCGTTTCTGGTTGCTGGATGATGGTCGACGGGAGGTTTCTATGAATTTGGAGAACCGGGAAAGAAATTTATCTTCGAATATAAATGATGCCGTGTTGTTCTGCGACGTCAGAAGGTGGATGGATGTTGGACATCTTTCTACTCTGGCTTTCTGGATTTGGATTTGGGGGTTGTCTTATTTTTCAAGTTGTGTGCGCGTCTCGAACAAACGTAAACGGTCGCAGCGACACTTACGGCATCGTATCCTGAATGAGGTGCCTCGAGTGCCGTACAAATAGAAAATATTGTTAAGGGGGTTTACTGGTGATTTAACATCTTAGAACCCCCAGGGAGCGACCTGGAAATTTTGCCTAACCTAGGCTGCCTAGGAAAGGGATCTTTCGAGTGCCGTACGGTTTCTTATACTTGCACTTTTGTTATGGTGCTTCGATCCTCGACATTCATTAACAACGATGAAAACAGCTAACACATCAAACTCCTATCAAATTTAATGATAAATTTATATGTGGGGTCTCGGTGGTGTAATGGTTATCGTGTCGAGCTGTTATTCCCGTAATCGCGGGTTCGATTCCTGATCGAGACCTCTGGAATTTTTCGGGTGAGAGAAATTCCCACGCACGCCTTCTTTCGGAATGGTAGTAAAGCCGTGGGAGCCGTGTCTGTACGATGTCAGGTACACGTTAAAAATCCCTACCTAGGTAGCTGAGCCTGGGCTAGGCAAAATTATCAAGTCGCCTCCTGGTTTTTTTTTAGGGTGAACACACTGGTAGACCTCCTTAACAAATATCTTTGACACTACACAAGCTAATGAATGGGCAGCACATCGTATTTGGCAAATAACACAACCATCGTGTATTGTGTGATTGCCTGCATTCGGGGATACAATAGTTTCAAGCAGCAAGTTAACAAGCTAATGAATGGGCAGCACCCATTCATTAGCTTGTTGGTCAAAAGTTGGCAAATAGCACAACCATCGTGCATTGTGGGATTGCCTGCTTTCGGGGATGGTGGGGAGGATGGTTTTGTTGGACCTCCTTAACAAATATCTCAGAGACACCTTTGTCCTTAAACTGGTTACATATTGTAATTGTAATATTTGATAGTCGTCATGAGGTAAAACGTATTGCAATCAATACTTTTTTTTATTATTTTATTTTATTTCGAACGTCTTCATACATACAACCACGAACAAAAGGATAACAAAATAAAGAACTTGCTCGATATACAATTGACACTAATTGAGCGCATAAACATTATGTTGTTATTTAAATTTTATTTCTCGATATTTTGCATAATGATTCGAACATAATGAATACCGAAGTGTGCGAGTATCATTAACACTTCAATAATCATTAATTCTGTGTGAAAGAGTTTTCTAGAAAAAAAATTTTTTTAGGCATTTAAAAATCACATATTGTGGTGGCTATCCACATTTTCCACATTAGGTTCCTGAATCCGGGATATCTCCGGACCATGATTATATTAATTTGAAGCAGATTTTTGAGTAAGTCAAAATGTTAATGAGTTTTTCGTAATTTCCTGAATGTGAATTCCATATACAAGGATGAAAACAGTGGTGGTGGTTAAGGTTACCACACCTGTAGAGGGACTCCACCGACGTTGTGATATAGCTTGGTGGAAACCGGGTGTGCCAATGACAAACACTATATATAATATACATTTGTTCGTACATGTATATGTCTTTGTTTTGGTTCGACCCAAGACTACTTTCAGGAAACGGAAATGGGGTCTGGGCGCTCACGTCTTTGATAGATGAAGATGGCGTGATTGATATAGCTGTCTCTGGGTTTGAGGGGGGGAGAGCGTATTTATATACTGTCGTTTTTATACCATGGTATTTTTACCTGCTCCTGTGAATACTTTGATAGAAAAATTATATGATGTGCACATTTTGTGAAAGAATGCTTAGACGTTTCTGATGCCTCTGTTTTGTGTCATAAAGTTGTTTTAAAATGTTGACGTATAAAACCGCATTTAAAGTAGTAGTTTGTCATTTATAATTTGTGCTCAAATATATGTTTTTAGAAAAAAACAATTGAAGACAGTTAACAAAAGACATTTATATCTCAAGCATCGACACAGTTTCGGTGCCCGAATATAGAAACCTTATAAATTGATACTACTGGGAAATGGGCTTTGGGGTTGCTGACAGCATTGTCACTCAAACACGTTTTAAACATATATTTATGTTTGTTTTGGAAACTACAGAGAACGAAAGAAAAAAATGATTTCTCGTGAACAAAACACAAAAAGACATGTTAGCAATATGATATGACAGTATATTGATATGTATAGTTCTTATAATAGTTCTTATAAAATATGCTTTGAAATATGAATTTCAAGATTTTGTTTTACGATTATAAAGTTCATAGTTTCGATTCCACAATTGTGGCACACAGCGACTGTAGATTATCACCCAAATTATTTATTTTTAGTAACATTTCATAGAAATCTAGAGAAATTAAACATTACCAATTTTCATAGAGAACATAAATTTTACCAGTTTTAATTTCAAATATTTTTTTTATTTTTATATTTACCATTAGAAAATTATCATTGATGATTTTTCCAAAATATGAAGTTTTTTGTGAACTATGATTATTGTGCTTCTTATGCTTTGGCCCGCAGCCCCAGGGAAGTTCAGTCTTTTATTGATTTAACGATGGCCACACCCCACCAGCCAATTCATTCAAAATTAATTCCGTTGAAATAAAAATCAATTTCCTGGCAACCGGAATTGGTGGAAAGTTGGCAATTACAGAATGAATTACAGGCTATCAATGATGCAATATTTGAGGGCAAGATATGTGGATATTCCATTAGTGTTGAACGCACAGCTCCAGCAATAAGCTGGCAATGCAGCATGATGTGCTGGAAGGATAAGGTTGTCCAGAAGCTGGTCCAGCAAACATGCCAGAGCCACATCACTAGTACCCATCCAGCAATGCCGGATTGGGCCTACAAGCTGTGCCCAGCATTGGCTGTAGTAGTATGTCAGATAAACGGCAAATGGAGAGACGTGTGCAACACAATCGACGAGTCACAACCAAACAACTAAGAATGGAATTCAGCAGTGGCATGCCAAAAACCATTTCCATCATGCAAGACCAATTTGCAGTGGTGGAGTGCCAGACATCCGTCACATACCGTCGCCAGCATACATTGTGGGGTGCAATGCATGTTTTTACAAAAGTGAAATTTAAAAAAAAAACTAAGTCATGCCATGCCCATGGAAGCAGTGCGGCAACCACTCAAGCAGAGCAAAAGGATACTAAACTTTCATTAGATTATATAAAAATTGAAAAATTGAATTATCAGCTTTAGGATCAAGATTTTTAACACTTGTAAAGCGTGAACAAAACAGGTACACAATTAAAAATCCGCTATCATCTAAAGAGAAACGCCATCTAGTGAGAAGATTATCGAATTCCCACATAATATGTCTTATTTCCGCCGCCGGCGACTTTTGGTGAAGAGAACATCTTTGATATCAGCTTGGAGACAAATGTGGCTTATTCGACTACAATGTCGAAGCATCACCAAGGCAATCAGCTTATTCGCCATCTCATGTTTTCACTCGACTGACCGTTTTCGACCTGTGTATAAGCCATCGGGCGCAAATAGGGAGCTGATGTACAGAATACAGTGTATACACGTATTCAGGACGCAAATTCACGATAATGTGATTATTGCATAATTATATTTAAGAGTAATGTGTTTGTTTTAATTACCTGATTAAAGAATTAATCATAGAAATTTATTTAGGACTTCAAAATAATCTCAAAAAGTGTTTGAACAAATAAATATCTTATTATCAAGTAGTATCACCTTAAATGATATATTCACCGTGTCAAGAATTATAAAACTCGTGAACTAATTGATTTCTGAAAAGTGAATCCTGATAAAGTTAGTCTAAGCTATCTGACTTTGAATCACATTCCCGGGTTACTTGTTTCCCAATTTGCGCCCGATGCGACGTTCAAAACAGCGTCAAAGTCTGGCAACACCAGCTCAGCTTTTGGGTCGTAGGGGTTACTTGCTTTCGAGCTTCTAAAAAACTAGCCAAGAATCAATTACTGATGGAGCCTCCAATGGCGGCCTTTCCTAGCTTTACGTACAGGGTGTCACGTCGTTGATTGTGAACTACGACAGTGGTCATTGTCAACCTGACAATTGCAGACATAGCCCAATTTTATACATGTGCCCATCATTTCTTCATACTCCAAAGAGGTGTCAGATTGAATAAAATGTGTACACAGTTGCGACTTCAAACCGATGTCTGATCAAAGTTGAGCATTTGTTCTTAAAATAGTGACAAGTTTCACTGCCCTTTATTATGATCGTATGTTAGTAGTATGTTAAAAATGACAGCCAATCCATTGGATAATTCGCTTATTAAATGTCACAGAATCTCCATGCACAGTATTTATTCTCGAGGCCTGTAATTGATATTGCTATTGCTAATATTTTATTTTTTTATTTATTTTATTTTATAATATTTATGTGCCTCTCACATAGGGCCTAAGCTCTGAGAGGGGTACAGAATCTTCCTGTTGTGACCCGTCACTTCAGTGAATTAAAAAAAAAAAATAAAATAAAAAAAATATGAACTTTATTTTATAAAAGATCCTTCCAAAGAAAAAATTTATGTGCGTTTCGTCATAGTCCAATAGATAAAATAAAACATCAGCCAAACTGACCAGTGGCCGATTACTGATACCAGAATGACCTATGTCTCAGACACAAATATAGAAAACACCAAATTTTGAATAATATACAAGGTTAATACTCACCTCTTAATATCTCCTAAGACAATGACTAATTTTGCATTTGTTTCATTTTCACATTTTCTCAGCATGCATGATGAAAGTGAGACAACATTTTCTCATAAAATGAGATGAAAATTGTCTGACACGATAAAAACGTTTGCCAAAAGATAACTTTTCGAGATTGAGTATTCTTAATTTTACAATTGTATTTTTTGCAGTTTAGACATGCGAATATAATTTCATGCCCCGGCCATTCCTTTGAGTTTTCAGTTCCAAAATGGCGCTCTCTATACAAGAGCGAAAAGTGATTTGTATTTTATGTAAAGCGAAACCTTTAGGTGCTAGACAATTTCTTAAATAATAAATTCCTGATAAAACTGAACGCTAAATGGCTTGGACAAACTCCTTCGCAAAACTTATAAATCTGGATGCGCTGATCGCCGTTGGAGCAAATCAGCCACAGTTTTAATCAACATAAAAACATCATGAAAGAAGTCCTGAACAAAAATGATTAAAGAAACAAAAAACTAATAAACTGACTGAAGCAACACGGGTGGTGAGATGCTTCGACACCTGGTACTCCCCCGATGCTTCGATGAGGAATATTAAAAAAAAGTCTGAAGCAAAAACATGGCACAATAGTTCATGTTGCTACGAGCGTAAAGAGACAATCGATTTTGTTAGGCACGAAACGATAAAGCCATTTCACCATCGCCTTGGCTTCTCAACAGTTCTGATTTGAATCCAGTTTAATTCAATTATTTGGGCACATAGTGGTTCTGAAAGTCTACCAAAATAAGGTCCGTGACTTGGTAAAGTTAAAATCTTTTAGAAACTTGTGACGATCTCGTTCAATCGGTCATGCTGGTATCGATACATCGATATCTCAATGGCCAAATGATCTCAGTGCATGCAATTCCTAGCCAAACGAGAAACATTGAAACACAAACTATAATTGTGTATGATCACATTTCATTTACGAGTGACTAAAATCTGATTAGGTTACAAAATTGAGACATTTAATGAGCAGCTTTAGGAAAAATAATATTCGAGACCCTTACCTATACAGGCTTACAATATCGTTATCAGGAGTGACCTAATTATCCCACATCAGTTGTACTTGTGGTGGTTCGGAGTTGTGAATTAGAAGAAAGAGCCACCACAAATACAACTGATGAGGGAGAACTAGACCTGTATAGTTTTTAATTTATTTTTATTTTTATTGGGGTTTTCAATAATGAAATTATTATTACTCGGTTTACAATCGTTTCAGGTTATTTAATAATTATTAATTTTTCAAAGCACATGAGTGTGTACACATAATGACAAACATCTTTAATTTTTTCATCTGGTTCAGTTTTCATTCAGGTTTACTGGCATTATCTAATTGATGCACAAGTTTCCTTATTTTCAGTCACACAGCTCTCAGCTTTCAATTTTAATTTATTGGACCTTCTCCTGAGTATTGCATTGAATCGTGCAAGATGGACCTTGGCACTTGGGTTGGAAGGTTAGATGAGAGAATTACTGGTGACGTCAGATGCCTAGGTGACGTGAAGACGATGTCAAAAATTCATACACAGTTGCATCATCACAAGACAAGCCTATATTCTTCAGTGGACGACCAGAATCTGTTTACTCTGAAACATCCTTGTACTCTGTACATGACTGAGAAATAGAGAAGCCAGCTCGACACGAAGTATTCTTTCTAAGACTGTACTTAGGTATACTTTCTAGTGGTGGCCTATAGATACGTGAGGGCGGAATTCGATCAAGGTATCCAACTTTTAAGTTGTCGAGTGGAGCTGGCCTAATGCGAGTCGCTCGGCTCCAAGAAAGGGTGACAACACATGTGACCGGATATGATGTGACAATTTGAATGTTGTGGACATGTCAAGTAGCAAAAACAAAAATGCCATACTCCCATTTATAGAATGAACTACATCCATAATTTGAAGACGGTTCTGATTATGAGTAAGCAATTACTTATAAGCTCTACTGGCTAATGTTTGTGTCTTGTACTGTTAGCACATCTTGTAAATAGTGTTTTCGCCTATGTTGTATAAGATTTATGGGTATTACAAAACTGGCTAATTTCAAGTAATTTGAATGAAAGCAAATTTGATTTGACAGTGTTACTGTCCGACCGTTGACGGAGGGGGCGCTACTGTCGTTTGTGGTTGACGCTGGCGAACCTCGTCTATCTTTGCCAAAGTTGAGTTGGGGTGTGCGTTTCTCATGTCATAGTCGAGTAGGCGGTGGAGTGGTGACGTTTAGTGGGGTGGGGGAGCTCCGTAGAAGATGGGTTGTTGCCTGTGTTTGTTCAGCGGCGGGTGGTGCACTGAAGATAGTGATAGGTTGGCGAAGCGATACGGATAAAGAGGGTCATATGGTGGCTCTTACACGACCTCCTGCGACCACCAGCCAACAACCACAATTTTGTTCCTATACATTACTCTTCAACGAAGTGATGCTGTAGTCATGTCCAGGCTTCTCCATTGTTACATTGAAGCTACCGCGAAATTATAGATTACTTGTTGGGATTTTAATATTCTAATAGATAATCTAAGATGAAGCTCATACCAAGAAAGACGTTTTTAATACATTAATAATCAATATTACGTTCTATGAGCACCAGCATACAAACCCATTTCAATGAAATAGTATATATATATATTTAAATTACATTCTATGCGACACGTCATAAATTAAATAACAGGATACTTTGCAATGAGTAATACGTTAAAATGTTGATTTGATTTTACTATATTATAAACTGTAATCTTCTTTGGAACATCATTGAGTCGTGCTTGTATTCAAAACGAAACTTGTAATTGCTCTCAACATTTATTTTTCCAAATTGCAGTTTTCTCAAAACGTGTGTATTTGAAAATCACTTTTCAGGATACAGTTTTGTTCGTTAAAAACTCAAGAAATCGAACAGCTACCGAAACATGAACCTACTGTTTCCATTTTCTATTTGTAAACGAGACCCCCGAAAAAAGAAAGCTGGCAACCACGCACAGCTCAAATGTTGTGCGTGGTTGCCAACTCTTGTTTTTAGCTGGGTTTGTCTCCTGATTGCTGTCCCAGAGAATCAGTTGGTTCGTTACAGTTAACTGTTAATTGGTGGACTCTGTGCCTTGTAAAAGACAATTGCCAGTGTCGCCACCTGTAAAATAGCGAAATTATTGTGGACGTTCTTCATTCGTTCAAATCGATTGAAATTTGAACCATCTATCAGAGAATGTGTGTGGGGGACGTTTATTCCTGGAGCACCCTTATGCAATTTCCTAAACCGTGAACACATGTAGGTGGTCCCAGGACTAGCATCTGTTGAAGCTACGCTCGCAGACACACGTACATGTACATATACAATATATATATAGGGCGATATAAAATAAGATCGTTGTCTGAATCCAAGTAATTGTCTGTTCACTCTGTTTGACGTGAGCTTGTTCTTTTCGCTTGATCCGATCGAAGGATTACGAAATTACACGAAAAAAGCGAGCTGCTCAGTTTCTTGTACTCGAGGAATATTGTTACTTATTTTCTCCCCTACCTCCTTTCCCCCCCCCCCCTCCTCATCCTCCTCCGCAGTTTTAGTATTTTCTTACCAGATTACGAGAATCGCTCAGTAATTTGGAGCAATACCAGTCATTTTTTGTGTACACCAGTCTGACGTTGTTAAAGCATGACATCTTATAGAATATAAGATGTTTTGGTTTAAATATTTTTATTTTAAATCTAAATTTCAAATTCTGTCATATTTTTTTGTAAAACAACAAATTGTAACGATTTTATTGAATGGTGATAAAGAAATTATAAAATATTGATGTTCATGTACATTTATTAAACTTATTTATAAAATAATTGTATTCTTCTTCACTGTATTTAGCTTCTGATTAACAAACACCCACTTCCATAAAATCTTATTAAGGGAATGACGATTTCATAAGCATACATAATTAATAGCAGCAATAATGTTAGTTGTTCACAATTTCAAAATAGCTAACTGTCAGACTCTAAAAACATATAATTAAACAGCTCGTCCACTCAACTCAGCTGCAAAATTGTCATTTGCTAAAGTGAATGATGTCGTTCGTCTCCCACTGTAATATTGCATCATCCTATATTATAAAACAGAGATTTCGATTTTCCTGTCCGGAGACTAACTCTCGAACGGATCAATGAAATTACATAAAAATCAACATACCGTTAGTACACCATCATAATTCGTTAGCGACGGAATTTCAGATCTCGATTTTCAATATAGCATAATAAAACAACCGTTACCAAATTTTGGACAATCTCCCTTTCGCTTCACACTTCAAAAATAGCGTATCCACATCAAAAGCATGACGTCGTCGATTTCACGAGACAACCAAGCAAACCAGATAACAGTCCCAACCAAGCACACCATACCACAAACTATAACCGTAATAAAATTTTCAATATAAAAATAAAATAAAATATCAATATTAAAAACCATAAAATAATCAAATAAATATTTTAAAAAATGATTCATATAGTGTGCGTTTATCGTGTTATCGAGTAAACGCAAAATAGCCGGTAAATTTAAACAATTCATTTTTTATTTCATTGGTGGTTACCCAGGCAAAGCCGGGCACTCTTCTTGTCTATTCTAAAAATGAACATGGAAAACTAAATCTTATCTCTTTCTGTTTTCCCCCACCAGACGGGGCTGGCGAGTTCACGGAGATGACCCAATTCATTCAGCAGCCTCCCGGTCGCCTGGAGTTCAGCAACAACACTCGGACACTGGTCAACTGCACAGCCCAGGGTCAACCACCACCCGTGGTCAAGTGGACGTTGGCCAACGGCATGGACGTGCCGCTGGACCAGCCACCATTGCTCAGTGTGCTGACCAATGGTTCATTGGTGTTCCACCCGTTTCGGCCGGAGCAGTACCGGCAGGATGTTCACGCCGCCTCCTACCGTTGCCAGGCAACCAGTCCGGGTGGCGTCATCGTCAGCCGGGACATGTGGGTCAGAGCAGGTAACTGACAAAAATTCCTTACTCAACTTTACACATTTTGGGGTCATTTGTCTTTCTTGAATTTAGCAACCTTATCAGTTTTCAAGGGTCAATTAAAAATGGCATTTCCTAGGATGCTGTAGGAAGAAATTATCTTGACCTAATTATTTCTAATATATGATTTTGTAGTCATTGGGGGAATTAGTGATCAGAAAGCTGTTTATTCCACTGTCAACTTTTAGTCTCAATGAGTGAAGCAACTAAAACGTTACGCATACATAATAGTAACATACATAAAACATAGTAAAATGCAATGGGGAAGCAGTTTAGTTTGGGTTCAACAGATTTATCGATGTCAATTTTAACTTTTGTAAGTGAATCTGATAGGAATGGGGATATAAATGAAATATGGAAACAATTTGTTAAAAAATATCGTCAAGGTGCCAATATGTTTATCCCGTGTAAGTTTGTTTTGAGCAGTAAGGTCCTCTCTGACACACAACAGATATAAAATGTGCAATGAAAAATGAAAGGACGATCCATTATCCTTGAAATTGCAACATTTCTTTAAAAAAACTGAGTAAAAATGAATTGTTCGAATGAATGACAGGATTTTTTTTTATTTCCTATCACTGTACGAACATCATCTGTCGTATGAAGGAAGGTTCGAAACGAGAATCCAATTTTATAAAACTAAGAATTGTATTTTCGTGTCCGGAGACTATCTCGAACGGATCAATGGAAATTCAAAAAAAATCAACATACCGTAAATTCACCACCATAATTCGCTAACGATCAGTTTCAGATCTCTATTTTCAATAAAACACAATTACCAAATTTTGGATAATCTCCATTTCGCTTCAAACTTAAAAAATGTCGTCTCCACATCAAAAGCATGACGTCGTCGATTTCACGAGACAACCAAGCAAACCAGATAACAGTTCCAACCAAGCA